>CM046452.1:80543614-80548361 GCA_025506515.1 Flaveria trinervia | reverse complement strand
CTTCGTCTAAACTTTCATTACCAATCGATTAGAAGTTATCGAATTCCTTCTTTAACTCCTTTGCCTTGATTGCCTTCAATGACGCATTCCCATCATATCTCTTCTCTAGCTCATCCCACAGTTTCTTGGACTGCTTGTTCTCGGAATACTGGTGGAATATGTCTTTGGGGATAGACTGAGTGATCAATGCATAAACTCTTTTCTCTGCATTGTACTTTATTTTCTGTGCGTCTGTCACACCGCTTAATGTTAGCTTAACTCCATCAGCTCCCACCGGTGTACTATAACCGATCTCAATGGCTTCCCACAGATTAGGATCCACTCCATTAAGGTAGATCTCAAAACGTTGTTTCCAGTGGGGAAACTCATCTAAAGTCAAAAGCTTTGGTGGTTTATTGTGATTACCCACCTCACTCTCAAGCAACAGCAGGTTCTGTATCCTTGAGTCCTTCCCAGCAGTAAAGGCTGACATCTGATCTTCCATGACTAATAAACTTAGAATCTAATCAAACAAACTTTCACTGATGCGACTGAAGGATGCGAATGATCTAATCGTGCGTATGAACTCTGCGACTGGTTCAATCGTGCGGCTGAACTGGGCGATTGGTTCAGTCGGGCGAATGAATCTGGTGCGTATGAGCTATGCGAACGAACGGTTCAGTCGGCCGAATGAGGGTGCGACTATGTCCAATCGTGCGTATGAGCAATGCGAATGGAGTCCAGTCGTGCGAATGAGTCACTCGTGCGACTGAAGCTGCTGTTTTGCGAAAATTTCTAGGTTTGACGGGTTTCAGTCGTAATGATTCGAAATTTCACAAGTTCTAATCGCCTAAGTCCGTAGAAACCAAACTTCGATGAGCAGGGAACTTCCAAGATCACTTTTGATGCCAAAGATTGCGTTTTTAGTGCAAAAACACAAACTTTTATGCAATCTTGATTGAATCAACACGTAATCAAGAGTCAAAGCTCTGATACAAATTGTGACGTCGCTGGATCGGTAAACATCCGAGCATGTCTTGACGGAAGGATAAACAACAGCACAAACCAAAAAGTCAAATAATAATACGAACTATAATTGAATGGTTTCATTGATAAAACCTAACGATTACAAGTTCGTTACAACATAAGAATCAAGACTCTTGGCAAGGGGAAGATCGAGCATGATCTCCCCTCTCATCCAGCAGCCCTAGGCTCCGGGCAGACTCCTATCTCAACCCCCTCTCTCTCTACACATTAAAACTGGTATATATAGGCCTCGGCCCATGTCAGATGCGACTGGACCCATTAGTGCGATTGGACCATGCGTATGGTCCAATCGTACGACTGGACCATGGGTATGGTTCAATCGTACGACTGGACCATTCTTATGGTTCAGTCTTACGAATGTCCCAATCGCATCTCTCAGTCGCACGGCTGGTCCATTAGCATGGCTCAGTCGTACGACTGAGTCTCATTCGCATATGCTCCTACGAATGACCCAGTTTCATGTGTTTACAACATATCAGGTGTATTACATTAAGCCTAGACTATTCGACAAGCGACGGACACACTATATCTGACTATATATGCTCCAACACGCTTTAGTCACCACCACCTCCCGCTCGTCATACAGCCTCCCTGCCAAATCAACCGCCGACCTAAACGTGCTTGGTCGGGCGACGATCATATGCCGGCGAACATCCACTGGTAAACCCTGAATGTACCTCTTGATTTTCCGAGACAGAGGCGTCACCTGATCAGGCACGAGTCGTGCCATTTCATTAAACTTGGTGGTATACTGCTGGTGTGTCATGGTTCCAGCCTCCAACTGCAAAAACTCCCTTTCTAACTTATCCATTTCCCTATGAGGACAGAACTCCTCAATCACCATCTTCTTCAACTCAGGCCATTTCATTCTCCCATTGCCCGATTACCCTCTGCTTGGACAATGTTGTCCCACCAACATAGTGCCGAGTCCACAAATGAGTGAGTGGCAAACTTCACCTTCTGATCTTCCCGACACTCGCTGATATCGAGAACGGCCTCCATCTCTCTCACCCATCGTTGAGCAGCGGTAACATTGCCATTACCGTCAAAAGTAGGGGGATTGCATCTCATAAATGCCCCGTAGTTATATCCTCGCACTGCCTCTGGCACAGGCTCTTCTTCTTCCTCTTCATCATCAGCGTTTCAGGCTCTGGGTGTTCCCGTTCTCCAGAGGATCTGTTTCTTTCTTTTCTTTCCCCTTCTCGTACAGCCTTAATACTTCAGTCACCACAGACGGTAAGATTGTCTGCATGACCTGATGGACTTCTTCTACAACAGCCTCCTTTACTGAGGCTCTCAGATTGGCGCTTTCATCGCCACCCTCCGGATGAGGGGTCTCTGGTTCTTCATGAACCACCCTCTCAACTCTGGATCTCCCTCTCTTGGGTCGTGGTTCAGCACCGTGACCTCCACCCCTAGAAGCTTTCGAAGATCTACCTCCGGCCATCACACGCACACTGAAAGATTCAAACACCAACACGATCATTCAAGGAAACAACTCAGTTTATGTCAAGTATAGTAAGTCCCTAATTACAGTGGCCAGTTGTGATTAGCCACTTACTTTACTCTTCATACCCCAAGTATTACCTGTCCTGACTACATCAGTATTTAAATCTACATACAACACATAACATACCATGCGCACATAAAACCGGTTAACTTTACGAAAATACCCGATGGCACGCAGCTACTCAGATTGGCATCCCATTCCCTTTCCGTCCCATTCTCAGTTTAAGATTAGGTTTATTTTGAAAATTTACCCATTTCACTTAAACTTTGGCTCTGATACCACTTGTAAGGCCCCGTTCCCGGGACGCTTACAGCTGGGTTCTCATCGCACATAAAACATATAATTACATTTGTGTTTCATAAATCGCAGCGGAAAACTAAAACAATCTTTCATTTCCATGTAAATGCTTTTGCAAGTTAATACAACATTCATTACAAAATAGCTTGTTCGCATTACAATGCAAAAACATTAATCAAAAGAATGCCATCCCCAAAGAGCTGAGTAGCTTCACGGTGTGCCATCCTCAGCAAACATTACCTGCCAACTGGAAAACATATAAAAAGTCAGCGTTGCTGAGTGAGTTCTAGTTTTATTACAAAACATACTTTACCTTCACATAAAACCATTCGTTACTTTTACATGATCACACATCGTACGTACACATAGATAATATCATTATTATCTTCTTCATTCATTCATTCGTTCATTCGTTCTTTATGACTTTACTTGCGCATCGGACATCATCCGTACCAATACCATGTGCTACACCCCGGTTAGTCGTAGCTACCGGGCCGAAGTCAATAAATGAACAGCTAAACGTATGCCACAGTACTAGGAGTAACCATCAGTCTTAGCTACTGGGCCGAAGTCAATAAATGAACAGCTAAACTTATGCCACAGTACTAGGGGTGAGCGGTAGAGGTTCTACATTAATGGTCAATCACAAAGAAGGACCCGTTATCCGATGCGTGCAAGACGTTTCATTCGTTCATTAATGCATGCATTCAACATCGTGTTCCTCTTTCATTATCTTTCACTTTACGTTACATAATACTTTGTTCATTCCTTATCATAACACGTAAAGTCATGGGAAGATAAACATACATCATAATAAGGAACATAACACACACAGTCATCATTATCATACAGGGCAACACCATACATACATAACGTGCATAAACTTGCAACATCATCATCATCATCATGCCCAACATGCTTTTATGGGGACCTTTACGTCAAAACTTACATCTGCACTTCCCCCAAAAGTCAGAAGTCAATCTATACCTTCCTCGGTACAACAGCCCTATTCGGGCGTATGGACACCCTTCAGTCGCATGGCCTCCATGCGACTGAACATCATGCGATTGAACTCAAGCGGATGAACATTTAGGCGAATAAACATCCACTCGTGCGAATGGACAATGCGGATGGACCTCATGCGAATGGGATTAATACGGATGAGCACTTATGCGACTGGACCTTCAGTCGTATGACCTCCATGCGACTGGCCTTTCAATCATGCGAATGGACCTTCAATCGTGCGAATGGACCCCAATCGCACCCTAATCGGCCGTATGGCCTCCATTCGGCCTCCAGTCGGTCGCCTAGCCCTAACTGATGCAGAATGCAGTTCATCCCGACTGTAGCCGAGGGTTTTCGGCCTCCAAACTCATCTAACCCATTTTAAGCCCAAATCGACCATCCTAAACCTTAGGAATGCATACCATAACACCATACAAGCACATGCACGCCCAAAAACATAACGAAACGCATCACACACATCACACCCAAATGGGTCAAACACATACACATACAAAAACGGGTTTTTATGCTTTCCAGCCCCAAAATCGTTTGAAAACAAGTAAAAGTGGGGTTCTAGAACTCACACAAACGAGCAAAACGTTAAGGGCTTCGATTTGGCTTGCTTCACGACGATTTTGGCGACCCGAACCAACCCGAATCGGCACTTTTCCTCTTTTTCTCTTCTTTCTCTCTTCTCCCCTTTCTTTGGCTGATTTGTGAGTGTGGGGGAGAGGGTAAGGGCTGCCCTCTCCCTTATATACTTCCCCCTCACCCGACTTTCTTTCGTTGGCGAGTTTGGTCCCTCGACTTTGGACTTTATTTTCTTTTATTTCTTCACCGGCTTCAAATAATAAATATTCGGGTGTTACATTTTTGTGCATTCTTACAGGAAATTATCTTCATAGCACC
>CM046452.1:80456114-80538614 GCA_025506515.1 Flaveria trinervia | reverse complement strand
ACTAACATCTTCTGAAATACTTACAGTGTGTGTGGAATCATTGTTTTACGAACTACAAATATGTAATAAACTACTAAGAACCACATATTCAATGTATATATCACTTTAATAAAAATGATTATACTAAAAGAGGATAGTTTGATTCTATGTTTTCATTATTTCTTTGATTTAATCCCCACTATGCTTAATTCTTTAAAAAAAAGAACTATAAAATATGAATATATGCAATACAATATGGATGCATATATGGACATAATCAATAAACTACAGATATCGTATTTTTTAAAAATATATGTTAAAATTAATGAAATTATAAACATTTTGATAAATTTATATAATAAACAATACTAGAGTTAAAGTTGTTCTTTATAAATTTATGGTTCTCAATTGAAAATCCTTATATAATTTATATTGATTTAACCTTTAGTTATTTAAAATATATTTGAGTAAACTTCAACCTTATTTTTAGGTCATTATACATTATTTAATTAAAATCGAAAGAAAGACGATGACGACAAAACAACTTACATAAAAGTAACTTGTATAAGTTACATATACGTAACTCTTAGTTGTACACTATGTAACACGTACTTATATATACAGCCCTTACATGCACATAACTTTTACTTATATACTTTGTAACACGTATTTATATATATGTAGCGCTTAGTTATTATGGTTTTTTTAAAATATGGTTCTCAAGAGATCTTTTCCCTATACATATACATCCACACACACACACACACACACACACACACACATATATATATATATATGTGTGTGTGTGTGTGTGTGTGTGTGAGAGAGAGAGAGAGAGGGAGAGAGAGAGTTAGAAGATGTGAAATACACACTTATCAAAAGATATTCTAATCTTTTAGATTACTGAATCTCAATAGTACGTTTGAAGGGGCGAAGCTCCCTAGATCAAAGTTGTCCGGGGGTAGCGCCCCTGTTGGCAGGCTAGTGAGTGGTAGCCCTAATGGGATAGAGTCAAAATTTGTACGTTGGAAGTTGCTTTGAAAACTTCACATGACTAATAAAATTGATATGAAATTAATGATTAGAAAAAAACTCATAAAATAGTAGTAACTTGCAATGATCATATGTACTAATCATGATCATCATTACTAAGTGTGATCATCACAAAACACAAGCAACTTACAAATTGCTCAACCGGTAGAAACTTATTAGTAGGAATTGATAATCAATGATAATTTGGTTTAATAGTGGTAACTAAGCAAGTCTTCAATAGTAGCATAATCAACCATAACATATGCAGTTACAACTAATGAAGTACTTGTTAATGTAACTAACATCTTCTGATGATTAGATCGAACCATCAACCAATAAATGTCATTTGAAATATTTCAATGGTTCAACCTCGATATAAAAGAGTCATCTCGCCTAATTAAAACACACAAACTTAACACTTTGTTTTCATATAAAATAACATCTCGTTCTTTAAGATTAAACTTTGTCTTATTTAGTTATTGATATTGCATACTCAAAAAAATACTTTAGTTCGAAAGTGAAATTATACATGATTCAGAAACCGAAAACACAAAACTACCGGATCATTCATAAAAATCAACAAGTAGCTAGTGTGTATGTTAATATCTTTGTGAGAAAACTGTATTCTGTACACTAAACAAACTAAAGAATTTTATAGGTAGTGAATCATCAATTTGCATCAATTCTTGATTGCAATGATATTGTTAATATGAATATGTAAATATGGGAGCAACATGGATTGGATTCAATAACTTCATCACGGGAAAGACAAGCTAGTGAATCCATGCATATATAAATATCTATAATCTATAACTTTTAATAAAACAAAATTTATTTTGCCACTTGTTCTTCTCTTAACTTATGTTTTTATCACTTTTCTCTTAACTTATGTTTTTGTCACTTGTCATTTTACTTGACATTCATATATCAATTTTCCCTAAAAAAATATATTTAGTAATTAAATACTAATACAAATTTTTTGCTCTTATTAAAAATTACATTTTATTAGTTGTTATGTTTCTCTCTCTTATATAATTTGTTTTCTAAATTAAACTATCTTTATTTTAAATAGATTTTATAAAGGACATTAGAAATAACATCTTTTAATTAAAATCTAAATAAAAAAACTAAAGTTTCATATAATATGAAATTTTCTAAAATATTAAACCTTTTTAAATAAAATATTTTAAAAAGCATTTTGTTTTTAAAGAAAATTATAAACATGTGAAATATTCTACAACAGGCTTATAAAAACAAGTAGAATAATTACAAAACATATTTTATTACAAACAAGATTTTTACAAACAAAAATCTTTTATGAAAAGTCTTAAAATGAATGTTTAAAAATAAAACTTTTTACATAAGAGAATTAAAAAATGGTATAATTGTTTTATTTTTTGAACTGTTACATATATATAGTTTTAATTATATTTTATATTAAAATATTATTCTGTTACTATTCATATTTATTTTACATATATATTTTACACTAAAATTTAATCTGTTTATTTAATGAATTGTCACATCCCGGCGGAAGCGTGAAATACTTAGGGAGTGACTTGATTGTTCAGAACACATTTGTCAGATACTAATTAATAAACAACACATAAACATACATAATTCATAACATAATATTAAAGTTAGGATTACATAAAATCATCATAGACAAAATTTGAAATTACATAATCCAATTACATCATAAAGTTTAACAACTACATCTTTAGAGACGATGGAAATGAGCATCCACCGACACACTGAAGTCATACAGGTTCACAGTTAAGTTCACACAAACTTTTTCCTACAACTTCACCCCAGCCATTAAAAACATCAAAGGAGAACGTTAGGTTGTTAGTCATGATGAATTCCTGAAAAAGCATACCAAAAATAGTCAACACAAAGTTGGTGAGCTTCACAGGTTTATTAAACAGATAATATTGATGTAATATATATACAACCAAACCTTACATAGTAATCAGATTATTCATATCTGTCATATCATATTCTCATAAATCAGATAACATAGCATTATAACACTCATTCTGTTAATGCAGGAGATATCTCCTAAGTAGCGCTACCAATGTTATCTAACGGTTCCACATCCGAACTAATGGTTGTAACATAAATTTCAGTAATAATACATCAATTCATAAATTAGTATGCTTTTTCCCCAAAATTTGATAAAAACAAAATGGGCCATGAAACTCACCTTTACTCCAAGTAATAACCTATAAACAAAAGAATTTTATAGTTTAGAAAACTTAACTATTTTCTTCAAAATTTTCAGTACCTCAATAGATGTTGAAATTTTTATAACAAATAGGTTTATTAATCTGGAATATCACGTTAATTTCTTATTTCCAAGAAATTTATAGATTATTTTCTATAATTGTTATAAAGTCATCATAAATTGTCAAAAATAGTTTCCGTAGTCCATAAATTCCCAAAATTTTACAGAGGATTCATCATAATAATTAGAACTTCTTATAAATTTATCAAAGTCTAACACATAACAGATTAGTTTCTGTAATTTTTGCAATAATCCCATTTCTTCACAAAAATAGCTATATAGCTCAAAAAATTATTAAATTTATAAATTCTGTAGGTTTGGATTTATCAATTTATCCATGATTTTCTCAGATTTTATTATGCTACTTAAGTATTTATTTTGATTTTTCTACTGCAGAACATGTAAAAATTCATATTTCAGTTAATACTTTGAGTTAGGTTACGAGATTTTTCCAGTGGATTCTATAATTCATAATGATCAGTATATAATTTTTCCATATATTTACTAGGATCGGTTCGTCCGATATAATTTTTCATCTTAAATACTTAAATAATTTATATAAATTAATTTACTTATGAATTTAGCATCAGAATTTACAGAATTATATTTCCCAATATTCCTATCATATTTTCAATGTTTTTTCCCACAATCATAATCGTTAATATGCAGAACTGATTTTTAATAAATTATAACTAGATTTTTAACCCTTTGGTTGATAATTTCTTGCTAAAACTTGATTTTTAAGTTTTGTTTTCATGTTTCCAGATTCTTAAAATCTTCCTTTTTGTCCGAAAAACAAGTTTGATGTTTAAACAAAATTTTGAGTGTTAAATCAAAAGGGTTAGTCACATGTGTTTATTTAAACACATGTTTTGTTTTTGTAATTTTAATCAAGTAGGGTGTTAGAGTTAGAACCTTGATGTTTGACAAAAGAAAAATGTGAAAAGAAGATGAGGATGATCTAAGCTTGCTTGGTTTTGATGTTCTTGATAGTCTTTCGAGAGATGGTGCTTAGATTTGGATGTTGCGTGCTTGTAACCGAGAGTGTGACTAGTAGTTGATTAGGTGGAGTAGGTGATGTTATTTGGTTGAAGAGGTGATGATCGAGAGGATGGAGGAATTGGTTTGTGGCTTACGGTAATGTTGTTTGGGAATGAATAGTAATGGTTTTGGTTTTTAGAAAAGATGGTGGATGTGCAAGTCTTCGGCCGAGAATGGATATAAAGAGGGTTCTCATGATTATCTAGATGGTGAGGTGTTCATGGTAGCTTTGCTTAGTCATAGCTATGTGGCGGTGATTTGCTCAAGTTGTGTTTCAACCGAGAATCTTGCAAAAGAGTTACAATCGGTTGCCATTTAAAGAGGTTCATCATTACCCCTAAGATGCTAGACTCTTAAGGTGGCATGCATACACCTATGCTTGGTGTCTTGGAGAGTTAGGTGGCGGGGTGAGGTGTCCCATCCGAATTGAGGTGTTAATCCTCTCTTAAGTCGGGTGTTTTAAGGGTTAATGAACCGATTCTTAATCTTAACGATACTTTGATTTGGGTTTTAAGTGTAAAAGTTTAGGTTTGTTTTGATGTTAAGTTCTCTTGGTGTTAACTTATGTTTATGGTGTTTGGTTGTGTTTTGGTTTGTTTGATGTTGTTTGTGGATGTATCTTAATCATATATGGTTCAATATCAAAGAATTGTTGTTTTTGAATACATGCATACATAGATTATACATGCATGCAATCATGCATACGTGCAACGCATAGTATATGCATATAAACACATAGTACACATATGTATTTAACAAGAGATGGCATATGCATGAGTAAAACATATATAATATACATGTGTATATGTTTCTTAACAAAGATCGTACATGCATACGTAAAAAGGTATGCATGCGACCCTGCGTACGTATACTTGTATATATATACAAGTGAACAATATACTTATGTAAACAAAATGAAAGCATGCATACGTTATGCAAATATATATATATTATATATATATATATATATATATATATATATATATATATATATATATATATATATAATATATATATATATATATATATATATATATATATATATATATATTAACCTAGGTGTGGCTTAAGTTATATGAATGAACCTTGTGTATAATATTTCTTAATCTAGGGTTGTCACATTCTCCCCCCCGTAAAGATAATTTCGTCCCGAAATTTATTTGGTTAGTAATGAACTTATCTGACCATTGACTTGGAATAGATGGGGGTATCTTCTTTTGATTTCATCTTCTCTTTCCCACGTATACTCAGGTCCTCTCCTAGCATTCCACTTAACCTTTACTATAGAAATTTTGCCTCTTCTTAGCTTTTTAACTTTCTTGTCTAATATAGCTATTGGTTCTTCTGTGAAATGAAGCTTCTCGTCTATTTTTATTTCCTGAGCTGGAACTTTTAATGTTTCATCTGTTAAACATTTCTTTAGATTGGATACATGGAACGTGTTGTGTACTTCACTTAATTCTTGAGGTAAATCTAGTTTGTATGCAACGGGACCAATTTTGTTAATAACTTCAAATGGTCCAACATATCTTGGGTTCAACTTATTTCTCTTTTCAAATCGAAAGATTCCCTTGGTAGGTGATATTTTTAGATAGACTTTGTCTCTAATTTGAAATTCTAATGGCCTTCTTCTTTTATCAGCATAGCTTTTCTGTCGATCCCGTGCTGTCTTTAGTCTATTTTTGATTTCCTTGATTTTGTCAGATGTTTCTTGAATTAAATCAGGACCTATAAGTTGCCTATCTCCTATTTCATTCCAACATAATGGCGATCTGCATTTTCTTCCATACAAGGCTTCAAACGGGGCTGTTTTAATGCTGGAATGATAGCTATTATTATAGGAAAATTCTATCAAAGGTAGATGTATATCCCAGCTGCCTCAAAGTCTAATGCACAAGCACGTAACATATCTTCCAGTGTTTGTATTGTCCTTTCACTTTGTCCATCTGTTTGTGGGTGGAAGGCTGTGCTAAGATTTATTCGGGTTCCTAAAGCTTTTTGTAGGGTTGCCAAAATCTTGATATGAATCTACTGTCTCTATCAGATATAATGGAGATTGGTATTCCATGTCTGGATACGATTTCTCGTATGTAGATTCTTGCCAATTTTTCTACTTTGTAATCTTCTCTAATTGGTAGAAAGTGTGCTGATTTGGTTAACCTATCTACTATAACCCAAATAGTGTCATAACCACTTGAAGTTTTGGTAACTTGGTTACAAAGTCCATAGTAATTGATCCCATTTCCATTCTGGAATTTCAGGTTCTTGTAGATATCCCGAAGGCTTTTGATGTTCTGCTTTGATTCTTGAACACGTGTTACATTTTTCTACAAACTCCCCGACTGATCTCTTCATACCAGGCCACCAGTAATGATTTTTCAAATCTTTATACATTTTGTTATTCCCTGGATGTACTGAGTATTTTGACCTATGTGCTTCTTCCAATATAACCTTTCTAAGTATGGTATCATTAGGTATCCAGATCCTTTCTTTAAATTTTAAGATTCCATGTGAATCTGCCTGTAAATCCTTTTCTTGTCCTTTTATTTCTACCTTACTTTTCTGTTGGGCTTCCCATATTTGTCTTAGTAGATCTGATTGTAGTTCCATTCTCATGGCTCGTACCCGTAACGGTTTAGTCCTATCTTTTCTACTTAAAGCATCTGCAACTACATTTGCCTTACCGGGGTGATATTTGATTTCACACTCATAATCACTTAGTAATTCTATCCATCTTCTTTGTCTCATGTTTAGCATTTTCTGCTCAAATATATGCTGTAAACTTTTGTGATCTGTGTATATTGTACATTTTGTCCCATATAGATAATGCCTCCAAATTTTAAGTGCAAAGATTACTGCCCCCAATTCTAAATCATGCGTAGTGTAGTTTTTCTCACTTCCCTAAGTTGTCTAGAGGCATATGCAATGACTTTACTTCGTTGCATTAATACACATCCAAATCCTTGACGAGACGCATCACAATATACTACAAAATCATCAGTCCCTTCTGGTAATGACAAAATAGGTGCACTACACAGCTTACTTTTCAAAAGTTCAAATGCATTCTTTTGTTTCTCTCCCCAAACATATGGCTTGTCCTTTTGAGTTAATTCAGTCAAGGGTTGAGCTATCCTTGAAAAATTTTCTATAAACCTTCTGTAATATCCTGCTAATCCTAGAAATTGACGTACTTCTGTTGGTGTCTTGGGATCTTCCCAATTCTTAACAGCTTCTATTTTTGCTGGATCTACCTGTATCCCTTCTTGATTGACTATGTGTCCAAGGAATTGTACTTCTCTTTTCCAAAACTCACACTTTGAGAATTTTGCGTATAATTTTTCTTTTCTTAACAACTCCAAGGTCAATCTTAGGTGTTGCTCATGATCCTCCCTATTCTTAGAATAGATTAAAATGTCGTCTATAAAGACTATGACAAACTTATCTAAATAGGGTTTACAGATCCTATTCATCAGATCCATAAATATGGCGGGAGCATTGGTTAATCCAAATGGCATTACCAGAAATTCATAATGTCCATACCTTGTTCTAAATGTTGTCTTAGGTATATCTTCATCCTGTATTCTTAGCTGATGATATCCTGATCTCAAGTCTATTTTTGAAAAGTAACTAGATCCTTGTAGTTGATCAAATAGATCGTCTATTCTAGGTAAAGGATACCTATTCTTTATAGTTACTTTATTGAGTTCCCTATAGTCTATGCACATCCTAAATGTTCCATCCTTTTTCTTGACAAATAAAACTGGTGCTCCCCAGGGTGACACACTAGGTCGTATAAATCCTTTATCCAAAAGTTCCTGAAGTTGGCTCATTAATTCCTTCATTTCAGTAGGTGCTAAACGGTAGGGTGCCTTGGCAATAGGGGTTGTTCCTGGCATCAATTCAATTTTGAATTCTACTTGACGTGGAGGTGGTAATCCAGGTAATTCATCAGGGAATACATCTGAATATTCATTGGCAACTGAAACATCTTTCAGTTTTGCTTTGTCCATCTTAGTATCAACAATGTGAGTCAGATAAGCCAAACAGTTATTCCTTAGATATTTTTGTGCATTCTTGCAAGAAATTATCTTTATGGTACTTCTAGGTTTTTCACCGTATATACACAGTATTCTATTCTCTTTAACCAAAGGAATTTTGATCATTTTCTTACCACATATTATTTCAGCTTGATTTTTACTTAACCAATCCATTCCTACAACAACGTCAAATCCTCCTAATCAATAGGAATCAAATTTATGTTGAATTAGTTTTCATCTAGATTCATTGTACAATTTGGAATAATTTCGCAAGCTTCGATTATCTTACCATCTGCTAACTCTATCATATATTTTTGATCTAACTTTTCTGTGGTCAAATTAAGTAGTTGCCTAAATGTATTTGAAACAAAACTACGGGTTGCTCCAGTATCAAATAACACAGTAGCATACTGGTTGTTTACAGGGAACGTACCCGTGACAACTTCTGGTTCATGTCGCGCTTCTTCTGCCTGCATTATGAATGCTCTTCCCCGAGGGTTGTTCTGATTAACTGGTGCTCTTCCCTTCAGTTGCGGACATTCGTTTCGGCGATGATTTTCATTCCCACATTGATAGCAGATTGGTTTTGGATTTGCAGGGTTTTTGCAGTCTCGGGATATATGTCCCTTCTTCTTGCAGTTGTAACAGATTACCATCGCACAATTGCCTTGATGGTATCTTTGGCAAGTGCTGCACCATGGATGGTTTTCTGTCTGGGGTTTCTTTTCCCGTGTCATTCCTAGGTAGTTCCGAGGGGGTTGTCTAACTACTCGTTTCTGAGGAGTTCCTCTAAATCCTTCCCCTGTGTTATCATTATTCCACTTTCTCTTTTCTCCAGATCTGGGGTTATTTAACGATCCATTTCTTATCATTTCATCTGTCAAACTTCCTGATAAACTTACAGTATCTTGAAAAGTTTTGGGCCTAGCTGATTTTACTAATCCCCTTATTTGTGGCACTAGTCCCCAAATATATCTTCCTATTCTTTTCGATTCTGGGGTTACTAGGTGTGGTACTAATCTCGAGAGTTCATTATATCTGTCGGTATATTCCCAATATGCTGCTCCTTTCATCTCTAAAGCTAGAAACTCAGTTTCTAACTTTTCTATTTCATTATAAGGGCAGTATTTTTCTATAATCAAATTCCTGAATTCTTCCCAACTTAATTTATTCATAACGTGCCTACCTTTGATGGTCATTTCCAACTTCCACCAGGATTGGGCTTCACCCTTTAGTGAGTGTGAAGCAAACAAGGTTCTGTTGCTATTGGCACATTTGCTGATTTCCAGAGTTGACTCTATTTCATCTAACCAGCGTAAGCCTGTACCGCTCCGCCTTTACCATCAAATTCTCGAGGTCTACAGGACATAAAAGCTTTGTAGGAGCATCCTCTTTCTATTATAGCTTCCTCTTCTGGTTATTCCCTCGTGGTATCATCCATGGGTATCTCATTACCTGGTGTTGTTGTTCTGGGATTTAGGTTTTGTTGGAGCTGAGTTACTAATGTGGGTATGGCAGCTTCTAATTGTTGTGCTACTATCCGTGTGATCCTCTCATCTTCATTGGTGTTTGGGTTTATAGGGGTTTCTTCCCCAAGTCTGGTTCTAGGTCGTCCTCTTCGCGCCGTTCTTCTTACGGGCTGTGTGTCCCTTCTTGCGGCATGCTTTTCTATAATTAATTATAGTAAATATTAAGAAGAATTTTAGATTATTAACAACACCCTACTTAACACATAAACAAGTAATAGCTTCAAACATAAAAGTTACTTTTCATTTAAGTTCTTATTTAAAGATTTCACATCAAAAGTTAGCTTCTAATTTCCCTGCACCCATTTCCATATTCTTGAGAAGATGTTTCCTGTAGGTGCTTTCAATTCCTTAACATCTTTCTGAATATTCCTGATTTCTTGTTGAATTTTCTTGAGCTGTTTAAGGGTTGGTTGAGTGACTGTGTTTTGATCTTCATCCACCCTTTGTCTCTTAGCTTTACTTTCTTCGTTTCCGAGGGAGTTAGTTTCTTGTATCTCCTTGCCTTCGTATTGCTTGGTCTTAAATTTGTTTCCGGGTCGTACCCTTTTCCTAGGAGTTTTAATGGTATATCCTCCTACCATTACAGGTGCACGACGGACATAAAATTTAGGTTCGGGATTATCTTCTCCTTTGGTTGAAAAAGGTTCTAGAATTTGCTGAGGTTTAGGTTCAGGCGTAAGTTCTTCGTGATTATTATAATCCGAGCATTCGGATAAGTCAGTCTCACAAAATTTGTTATTGATACTCATGGCTGCAAAACAAATCTTTTCATGATTTGAACCCAATAGTTAGTGATCTATTTTTATACATATTATAGGTTTTCTGCATGAAACATACTTTATATACATGGAATCATAATACACAAAATCATATATATACACATAATTATACAGATATGAGCTTATGGTTATAGTCTAGGTATTTTATGGTACCTAATTCTCTATAACCAATGGCTCTGATACCAACCTGTCACATCCCGGCGGAAGCGTGAAATACTTAGGGAGTGACTTGATTGTTCAGAACACATTTGTCAGATGCTAATTAATAAACAACACATAAACATACATAATTCATAACATAATATTAAAGTTAGGATTACATAAAATCATCATAGACAAAATTTGAAATTACATAATCCAATACATCATAAAGTTTAACAACTACATCTTCAGAGACGATGAAATGAGCATCCACCGACACACTGAAGTCATACAGGTTCACAGTTAAGTTCACACAAACTTTTCCTACAACTTCACCCCAGCCATTAAAAACATCAAAGGAGAACGTTAGGTTGTTAGTCATGATGAATTCCTGAAAAAGCATACCAAAAATAGTCAACACAAAGTTGGTGAGCTTCACAGGTTTATTAAACAGATAATATTGATGTAATATATATACAACCAAACCTTACATAGTAATCAGATTATTCATATCTGTCATATCATATTCTCATAAATCAGATAACATAGCATTATAACACTCATTCTGTTAATGCAGGAGATATCTCCTAAGTAGCGCTACCAATGTTATCTAACGGTTCCACATCCGAACTAATGGTTGTAACATAAATTTCAGTAATAATACATCAATTCATAAATTAGTATGCTTTTTCCCCAAAATTTGATAAAAACAAAATGGGCCATGAAACTCACCTTTACTCCAAGTAATAACCTATAAACAAAAGAATTTTATAGTTTAGAAAACTTAACTATTTTCTTCAAATTTTCAGTACCTCAATAGATGTTGAAATTTTTATAACAAATAGGTTTATTAATCTGGAATATCACGTTAATTTCTTATTTCCAAGAATTTATAGATTATTTTCTATAATTGTTATAAAGTCATCATAATTGTCAAAAATAGTTTCCGTAGTCCATAAATTCCCAAAATTTTACAGAGGATTCATCATAATAATTAGAACTTCTTATAAACTTATCAAAGTCTAACACATAACAGATTAGTTTCTGTAATTTTTGCAATAATCCCATTTCTTCACAAAAATAGCTATATAGCTCAAAAAATTATTAAATTTATAAATTCTGTAGGTTTGGATTTATCAATTTATCCATGATTTTCTCAGATTTTATTATGCTACTTAAGTATTTATTTTGATTTTTCTACTGCAGAACATGTAAAAATTCATATTTCAGTTAATACTTTGAGTTAGGTTACGAGATTTTTCCAGTGGATTCTATAATTCATAATGATCAGTATATAATTTTTCCATATATTTACTAGGATCGGTTCGTCCGATATAATTTTTCCTCTTAAATACTTAAATAATTTATATAAATTATTTACTTATGAATTTAGCATCAAAATTTACAGAATTATATTTCCCAATATTCCTATCATATTTTCAATGTTTTTTCCCACAATCATAATCGTTAATATGCAGAACTGATTTTTAATAAATTATAACTAGATTTTTAACCCTTTGGTTGATAATTTCTTGCTAAAACTTGATTTTTAAGTTTTGTTTTCATGTTTCCAGATTCTTAAAATCTTCCTTTTTGTCCGAAAAACAAGTTTGATGTTTAAACAAAATTTTGAGTGTTAAATCAAAAGGGTTAGTCACATGTGTTTATTTAAACACATGTTTTGTTTTTGTAATTTTAATCAAGTAGGGTGTTAGAGTTAGAACCTTGATGTTTGACAAAAGAAAAATGTGAAAAGAAGATGAGGATGATCTAAGCTTGCTTGGTTTTGATGTTCTTGATAGTCTTTCGAGAGATGGTGCTTAGATTTGGATGTTGCGTGCTTGTAACCGAGAGTGTGACTAGTAGTTGATTAGGTGGAGTAGGTGATGTTATTTGGTTGAAGAGGTGATGATCGAGAGGATGGAGGAATTGGTTTGTGGCTTACGGTAATGTTGTTTGGGAATGAATAGTAATGGTTTTGGTTTTTAGAAAAGATGGTGGATGTGCAAGTCTTCGGCCGAGAATGGATATAAAGAGGGTTCTCATGATTATCTAGATGGTGAGGTGTTCATGGTAGCTTTGCTTAGTCATAGCTATGTGGCGGTGATTTGCTCAAGTTGTGTTTCAACCGAGAATCTTGCAAAAGAGTTACAATCGGTTGCCATTAAAGAGGTTCATCATTACCCCTAAGATGCTAGACTCTTAAGGTGGCATGCATACACCTATGCTTGGTGTCTTGGAGAGTTAGGTGGCGGGGTGAGGTGTCCCATCCGAATTGAGGTGTTAATCCTCTCTTAAGTCGGGTGTTTTAAGGGTTAATGAACCGATTCTTAATCTTAACGATACTTTGATTTGGGTTTTAAGTGTAAAAGTTTAGGTTTGTTTTGATGTTAAGTTCTCTTGGTGTTAACTTATGTTTATGGTGTTTGGTTGTGTTTTGGTTTGTTTGATGTTGTTTGTGGATGTATCTTAATCATATATGGTTCAATATCAAAGAATTGTTGTTTTTGAATACATGCATACGTAGATTATACATGCATGCAATCATGCATACGTGCAACGCATAGTATATGCATATAACACATAGTACACATATGTATTTAACAAGAGATGGCATATGCATGAGTAAAACATATATAATATACATGTGTATATGTTTCTTAACAAAGATCGTACATGCATACGTAAAAAGGTATGCATGCGACCCTGCGTACGTATACTTGTATATATATACAAGTGAACAATATACTTATGTAAACAAAATGAAAGCATGCATACGTTTATGCAAATATATATATATATATAATATATATATTATATATATATAATATATATATATATATATATATTATATATATATATATATATATATATATATTAACCTAGGTGTGGCTTAAGTTATATGAATGAACCTTGTGTATAATATTTTTTAATCTAGGGTTGTCACATGAATGTACATGTATCTTTTCTATCTATCTATAAAAAAACTAAAATAAGCGTGAAACTTGTAAACCTTATTATACTTACTTTCTTATTTTTTTATATTATTAATACTGATAGTGAATAGTAATAATATTAGTCATACCATTTTCAAATTAAAAAATATACAATTTAATAAATTTAAAACCTATTTTTTATTAGAAACACACTTCTTAAAAATAAAATTTTAATAAAATACATAATACAACGAAATTTTTTTAAAGGAAATCAATTTTCTTAACACAATATATTTAAAAATCACATTTTTTATATAACAAAAGTTTAAGAAAAATACATTATTGTTTATTTACTTAAAATAATTATTTATACGTACTTATAGTTATATTTTATCTTCAAACATGATTATAATGTATACATTTTTATTAATAATTATTTAATATTTTATTTATTTAATTTATATATTACACGAATACTAACCTAGTGAATTAATTGAATAAAGAAATCTTAAGTTAGTATAAGTAAATTTATGGTTGAAGTTTTGGTGCTATATGGTTTGACATTTTATTTTTCAGAAACATGAATTAAACCGAACTTTCTACAAATGATCATTTATCTTTTACAATGGAGACAAAAGTTGTACAATTTCATATATCTATTCTAGTGAAATAAACAACTCGTCTCTATGATCATATTAAACATTTACCAAACAAAACTGAATATAGGTTTGTAGTTAAATGGCAACAGTTGCTACACAGTAAGTTACAGCAAGAGCTGTCCTTTTTCTGGAAAGAAATTATATGCATATAAATTCCAACCTTTGTTGAAACAGGAATTAATAACCATACACGCAAAATTCATTGTTTTAGCCACCACTGTCTCCACCAATTCTTATTAGATATGGTGCTTCAGAAGGTGTACTTTGTGCAGTTATAGTTGTGCAATTTGTAATGGTGTTTTGGTTGGAGGTGTAAATTGTTTAGATACAACTACACAAGATGATTGTTATAATGTTATATTCTCATCTGCTTATAGTGAATAAGATAATAGTAGGTTGTTAATCAGAATAAATTGATGTCATGGCTACTGGCTACATACATACACATAAACTTGTACGCTCGTTAACAGTATGCTAAGGGCTCCACCCGTTGTAATGGGGTGTTAACCAGTGAGTTGACACTCTGGTCAGTCAGGCACACTACCCCTATAGGTGTGATAGGGGTGTGAAAGGCGGGCGTGAATGGCATCCGGCCAACAGGTTTATGTGCAAAGGGTTTTTAACTTGCATTAGAGACCACCTCACTAGCCATTTTTAACGGCTACTTTCTTTTAAAAGTTTTTATTTTTGACGGTTAATTGGATCACTGACGAACTATTGACCAACTCGTTCATTTCCATTACTCAAGTATGAAATCTTAGTCCGGACTCTAAGATCACCCATAAGAGGAAAGTACTCACAAAATGTGAGAAAACCCCCTAGATCAACCTAAAATATTTTTTCAGGTGAGACTTGAATCCAAGGCCTCCACCTATTTGATTAAAGTGCTAGAGTACATCACCTCAATCGTATCTGCTAAGGATCATTGGTTTTAAAAATTAATTAATTAATTACTTAAATAGGGGAAATTACGAAAATGACCATTTGACCAAATCGAATTACTAAAATAACCGTCAAAAATAAAGTTTATTAAATAAACACAACCAATCCTATCGCTCCACGTGTCCATCCCTTGCTGACGTGACGAGGAATTATGGGAATCCGTTACCTAAAAAAGCATGCTAACGAGGGATTATGGGAATTCCTCGCCCACGTGTACATCCCTCGCTGATGTGTTTTTATCCCTCGCTGACTCAGCGAGAGATTATGAGAATCCCTCGCTCAAAATTACGAAAATGCCCCCTCTAGCCCATAATTATATATATATAATATATATATATATATATATATGTTTTAACCAAAAAATCTGTATTTTTAATTATTATTGTTTTTTAAATACTTAAAAATTTAGTTTAATTTTATTTACACCTATATAATACAATGTTTACCATTAACAAAATTATCAAATCTTACATTCTTCTTAACCTTGTTGTTACTTTTTTCTTAAATTCTCTCAATCAGAAAATGTCAGTTAATATCATACTATAAATTGGTGGTAAATATCATTTTGTAAATGGTGTTGAAGAGTACTTATCTTTTAATGGTAGATACTCTTCAATATCATTTACAAAATGTCATTTACCATCACTGTATAGTATGATATTAACTGACATTTCTTGATTTGAGATAATTTTAAGAAGAAAATAACAAGAAGAAGGTTGAGAAGCATATAATATTTTATAACTTTGTCTTTGGTAAAAATTGTATTGTATAGGTGGAAATAAAATAAAATAAATTTTTTATTTATTTAAAAACAATAAATAATTAAAATACGGATTTTTTTGTTATATATATATACATACATACATACATATATATATACATATATATATATATACATATATATATATATACATATATAATATATATATATATTATGGGTGAGGGGGCATTTTCGTAATTTTGAGCGAGGGATTCCCATAATCCATCGCTGAGTCAGCAAGGGATAAAGCCACGTCAACAAGGGATATACACGTGGGCGAGAGATGTACACGTGGGCGAATGATACCCATAATCACTCGCTGGCACGCTTTTCTGGACGAGGGATTCCCATAATCCCTCATCATGTCAGAGCGAGATGGACCGTGAAGCGATAGAATTGGTTGTTTTAAAATCCAATATTAATTTCATTGAATTAAATTTTCAACAACATTTTATACGTCTTCAAACTCAATCGGGCGACTCAACAATAGCCTTCACAAGATAAGTGCGTATTTCAGCACCTTCTGTCTTGTGCTGCTTGTTTGACCTATTTACGGATCTTTTCATAAAAATATTTCTGAATGAAAGTTGTCCGGGAGACTTTGAACTAGTCAAATGTAAATTTTTATAATTTTATGAAACCGTTTGCTATTTTAAAACCTGTTCAAACACATACCAAACATTTTGTCTAGAATCTAAACTTGGTACAATAATCGTTTATCAATCTACCTTTCGCTTATGGGTATTCCTAAGCGTCCTAACTTTTTATATTGAACTCCAAACTCAATTTATTGTTTTTTTATCATTTAGGACATCACCTTTGACTTTTGAACATTCAAGATTTCTTATGTACACTACTACCATTATTATACCATGTGACTTTTCCATGCCCTCTTTTTACTTTATTTCACATCTTTTGGGGTGAAACATGTTAACCTTATAAACTTACACTTGTAAATATCTTGATACTTGTAAATGCACATGCAATTCATCTATAATTTTTGTCATGGTTATTGATATTATTGTGAGTGTTATATGAGATACATTATACGTCGACAATCATTAACTATTGCTAGCCTGGCGACGTCATAGATCTATGAGCCTGACAAGTCTGCTTGGTTAATCTAAGTACACTTACCTAATTGTTTAATCTTGTAATCTTGGAATCTGTCAAGGTTTGATTGTTACTATATGTGTTCTATAAACATTCATAATTCATAACCATTGACATGAATTGCTACTTGTAAATATGTTATATATATATATATATATATATAATATATATATATATATATATATATATATATATATGTGTGTGTGTGTATGTTCAACCCATGGGAACTCACCACTTTCATAGTTGACCCTTTATTTTTAACATGTTTCAGGTTTGATACTTGAGGATCTTTTCGTGCTCATATAGAACTTCGACTTAGTTAAATAAACATCTTATGTTGTTGTGTATATCTTTGATGTATTTTAATGACTTAATTGTCTAGTATTGTACAACAAAAAATGGTATTTAATATTATTCCAACTTATTTAGTTTCATGTGCTATGAACAATCGTTTCACATTCGTCTGCCCCGATGATTCCGCCGTCGGTCGGGGTGTGACAATTTCAATCATATCATATCTTAAAATATTATTTTATACTTAATAAATTTATTATATTAATATTTTTTATTCAACCCGTGTAATACACGGGTTTATTAAAGCTAGTATATATATATATGTGTGTATCTATATATATATATACACGTATATATACACATATATATATATGTATGTATGTATGTATACATATATGTATACATATATGCATATATATATATTTATATGTATACATATATATAAATCAATATGGTTTCCAAGATTATTTGCATATTATATGTAAGTTAATATATTATCGTGTTATCATACAACATCAAATTTAGAAGTACCGTATATGTTAACAAAGAAAAGAAGTGTTTACATATATGTAAATTAGTGTAGTTTGAAAGATATATGTTAATTTGTTGTGTAGGATTAACTTAAATTTATCTAACAACTCAACAAGAAATAGTGTAACTTTACACATGATAACATGTTACATATACGTCAGTGGGTATTATACAAACTCAAGCTATTACATATATATAAGTTGGTGTATTTTAAAATATATATGTTAACATATATGAAGGTTACGAACATGTAACTTAGTGTAACAAATTTACATATGTGAAAGTGACTTGATGTATATGTAATAAAATTAGTATAACCAAATGTTTACCAAACCGTAATAATAATCAAATTGTAAGGCCCCGTTCCTGGAGATCTCACAGTTGGTCATTCACAACATTGAATACATTAAGCATTATAATTTTACAAGCTTAAGCAGCGGAATTATTTTAACAAAAGCCATTCATTTCATTAAATCACTGTTGTTGAGCAACACACTATTGTTTAATTGAATACAAAAGAATTGTTTAATTGCATTTCAAAATAACAGCGATAACAAGTATGAATGGATGTCAGTCTTTTCCTGCCGAGTAGCTTCACCCTCGTGCCATCCTCAACAATGTTTACCTGCCAACTGAAAATGTATAAAAGTCAGCGTTGCCGAGTGAGTTCTAGTTTTAAAAGTAATAAAACGCTTTCTGTAAGGTATATATATGAAAAATACTCTTTTTATGAAATTCATCTCTTTATCCGTGAGCACGCATTAACTATACAATCAGATAATGCTTTTTCTCTTTACTGTATGCCTTGTTTATTCTGTACTCTTTTATCTTTATCTTTCACTGTCTATATGGACCAATGAGTAATACCCTAAACTATATGCGCGGGGGAAATGGTGTTGGGTCCTATGTTCCCTTAATGGGCTCTAAATATTGTATACAAGGCTGGCCCCATCACCTAGGGTATGCTACAAAGGTCCGCCAATCTCAGTTGACTGGCCCCGTGTGCATAATAGGGTAGCTAACCCGCATCACAGTTGAGCTAATGACAACATGGTCGTGCACCTACTATGTGCTTGCAAGACTTGTTAACATTTTAATTAAGTTCCACTTCTCTTTCATTGCTCTTTCGCTTTATTATTAGTAATACTTTACGTTACGATAATAAATACATCACGTAAAGTCACACACTAATAGCAATAATAATAATATGGAACAATAATAAAACCACCATAATCATGCATGAAATTAAGCATTAATAAGCCCTAGTCAAACCTCAGTTAAAAACCTTAATAGCACAGACTCCTAAAAATTTTGTAATAATTTCTAAGTGTTTAGGCGCACCAATACTATTTGGGTGCATGAGCCCTGTTTGGGCGTTTCATCACTATGCAGGCACATCAGCCAACACTTAACCATTTTAACACTTAGGCGCATGAACTCTTCAGGCGCATGGGCTATTCAGATGCATGGATACTTAGGCGCATGGGGTTTGGGCGGTTGAGCATACTTAGGCAGTTGGTCGTTGGGCGTATAGGAACACTGTTTAGGCGCATGGCCCACTCTTGGGCGCATGACCCACTCTTGGGCGCATGACCAACACTTAGTCATCCGATTACAAATTCTAGGCGCATGAGCCACTGTTCAGGCGCATGAGTTACACTTAAACATTTCTAAGGCATTTCCAGGCGCATAAGCCTTATTTAGGCGCATGAACCTTTTGCTCAACATGTTTCTAGGATATTTTCAAACCCGAACATCAAGCCTATTTGTTCTAAGCTTACCAGGCTATTCTAAACATGAACAACCTATAAGCATCTAAGGAACATCATCAAACATGCATAATACGTACGGGTATACATACATAACATAGTAAAAACCGTTTAAATACATTTTCAGCCCCAAAGAGAGTTTAAAACAAGTAAAACCAGGGTCTAGAAACTCACCTGCTGCAACTTTGGGTGTATCTTCCTTCTAACCCGTATGCAAATGAGTTCAAACACCTAGAAACCACCAAACACACACACACGACACACACACACACAAACATATAAGCACATAACCGAGACAAAAACCCATCACAAACACTTAAAAACTTCGAATTCTTACCTTGAATCCAGCCTCTTCTTCTTCGTCTTCTTTAAACCCGTAAGCTTTCGGCTCTCTCTCTAGAACCGAAATGAAAAAGGTGATGTGAAGTGAGGGTGGGCGGCCATGCCCACCTTTACACTAACTTTTTGTACTTTTGTCCTTTTGACCCTTTTAACCCCTCAACTTGGGTTAAATTGCATTTCCTACTTTTATTCTTCATTTCTTATCTTTCTTTTAAAAGAATAACCGGGTGTTACAAGTCCACCCCCCTTATATAGGTTTCATCCCCGAAACCTATTATTCCGCAAACAGACGAGGATGATGCTACCTCATCTCCTACTCAGTTTCCCATGTAGATTCGGATTTCTTCCTGTGCTTCCACTGTACACGCACAAGAGGAACCACTTTATTTCCCAGCCTCTTCGTTTTTCTATCGATGACTGCCACCGGTTGCTTAACATAATTGAGCCTTTCGTCTACTTCGACATCCTCTAATGGAACAATCATGTCTTCATCAGCTAAGCACTTTCTCAGATGAGATACATGGAATGTCGGGTGAATTCCACTTAACTCATCTGATAACTCCAATCTATAGGCCACCTCTCCTACTCGAGCAATGATTGAAAAAGGGCCTATATACCTTGGGCTCAACTTGCCCCTCTTCCTGAATCGGATAATACCCTTCCAAGTGAGACCTTTAACATAACCCGATCACCTACCTGGAACTCAATCGGTTTGTGTCGTTTATCAGCATACGACTTCTGTCTATCTTTGGCTGCCTTCATGAAGGCTTTAATCTTCTCAAGCTTCTCAGTCGTAGCCTCGATTACCTCGACGCTCCCTAAATCCTTCTGACCAATATCACCCCAACAACGGGTGTTCTGCATCTCTTACCGTATAGCATCTCATAGGTGGCATACCAATGCTGGCATGATAGCTGTTGTTGTAGGAGAATTCAGCTAACGGTAGGTGGTCATCCCAACTCCCCCCCAAAATCAATCACACATGCCCGAAGAATGTCTTCCAATGTCTGAATGGTCCTTTCTGACTGACCATCAGTTTGGGGATGATAAGTTGTGCTAATATGTAACCTCGTCCCCATGGCGTCGTGGAATTTCTTCCAAAATTTAGATGTAAACCGGGTGTCACGATCAGACACAATAGACACCGGCGCACCATGATGAGTTACAATTTCCCTAATGAATAGGTCAGCCAACCTCTCAGATGAATATGTCTCGCGGATTGGTAGGAAGTGAGCACTCTTCGTCAAACGGTCAACAATCACCCATATGGCATCGTATCCTTTCGGAGTACGCGACAGCTTCCCTAATGAAATCTATGGTGATGTGCTCCCACTTCCATTCCGGTATATCCAAAGGTTGAATCTTCCCATATGGCTTCTGATGTTCGGCCTTCACCTGTAAGCAAGTAAGGCACTTACTTACATACCCCACCACATCGTGCTTCATACCCGACCACCAATAATCTTTCTTCATGTCTTGGTACATATTTGTAGCACCGGGATGAATGGAGTACCGAGTCTTATGAGCTTCATCCATAATCTTCACACGTAGATCCCCAAAATGAGGAATCCACACCCGTCCAAATCGAGTTTTAACACCAAGTGTGTTTTCACCCAATTCCCCAACTAGACCTCTCATCCTCTCAGAGTTAAGATGATCTTCCTTCAATGCCTAATCTTGAAACTCTTTGACTTGTTTCATCACATCAAAGGTCATGATCAGCTGATATGCTTTCACCCGAATTGGCTCGGGCCTCTCTTTCCGACTAAGGGCATCGACCACCACGTTAGCCTTGCCCGGATGGTAATGGATCTCACAATCATAATCCTTTATGAGCTCCAACCATCTTCTATGCCTCATGTTCAGGTCCTTCTACTCAAAGAAATACTTCAAGCTTTTATGGTCAGTGAATATGGTGCACTTCGTCCCGTAGAGATAGTGGCTCCAAATCTTTAGTACAAAGACTACGGCTGCTAGCTCCAAGGCATGAGTAGGATAGTTGACCTCATGAACCTTCAACTGTCGGGATGCATAGGCTATAACCTTCCCTCTCTGCATTAACACACACCCTAACCCTGAGTAGGAAGCATCATAATAGACCACCAAATCCTCGCTTCCTTTAGGTAATGACAGGACAGGAGCTTGAGTCAACCTTGCCTTTAACTCCTCGAATGCTTTCTCTTGAGCTTGATCCCATACAAACTTTACATCTTTCTAGGTTAACTTGGTTAGTGGAGAAGCGATCTTGGAAAAGTCTTGAATGAATCTTCTATAGTAGCCCGCCAAGCCCAAGAAACTACGAATCTCGGATGGCGTCTTCGGTGACTTCCATTGCATAACCGCCTCCAACTTTACCGGGTCCACCATGATTCCATCAGGATTCACCACATGACCTAAGAATTGAACTTCGCGCAACCAGAACGCGCACTTGGAGAATTTGGCATACAACTTCTCCCTTCTTAGTGTCTCCAACACCTCCCGAATGTGACCGGCATGCTCTTCTTCGCTCTTCGAGTAGATCAGGATATCATCAATGAACACAATCACTGATCTATCCAACATCGACCGCCACACTCAATTCATCAAATCCATAAAGGCAGCTGGCACGTTAGTTAGACCAAAAGACATAATGAGGAACTCGTAGTGTACATAATGCGTACGAAAAGCTGTCTTAGGAATGTCTTGTTCCTTCACCTTCAATTGATGGTAGCCAGATCGTAGATCTATCCTTGAGAACAAACTGGCACCTTGGAGCCGGTAGAACAAGTCATCAATCCTTGGTAACGGGTACCGATTCTTCACCATCAACTTGTTCGGCTCTCGATAGTCAATGCACATTCGCATACTTCCGTCCTTTTTCTTTACAAACAATACCGGAGCACCCCACGGAGAGATACTCGGTCGAATGAATCCCTTATCCATTAACTCCTGCAATTGGCTCATGAGTTCCTTCATCTCAGTAGGAGCTAATCAATATGTGCTTTGGCAACGGGTTGAGCATCGGGTATCAAATCAATTTGGAACGCAATCTCGCGATCTGGTGGCACGTCGGGTAAGTCTTTCGGGAATATGTCCGGAAAGTCACACACCACTGGTACCTCAGATAATTGCGGTACCGACACATCCACATCTTTTACGTATGCCAAGTAGGCACTACATCCACGTTTCATGCACTTTCCCACCACCGCCATCGAAATCACCTTCGGGATCGTAGTAACGGGATCTCCATAAAGGGTAACCAAACTCCCATCAGGCGCAACTAATCGAATCATCTTCTTGCAACATACGACATTTGCTTCATAGGTTGCTAACCAGTCCATCCCTAGTACTACATCAAATCCACCTAGGGGCATCACGTATAACCTACCAGCAAACCAATGACCTTCTAGTTCTATAGCACAGTCCTCTATCACATCAGTAATTCTAGTGGACTTACCAATATCAGTTTCTACATCGAATGGTTCACTGACATTTCTACTACTAACAGGCAACTTAGCACAGAAAGTAGTGGAAATAAAACTCCTACTAGCACCGAAATCAAACAATACAGAGGCACAAGTTTGGTTTACTAGAAACATACCTGACACGACATCGGGATCAGCTCTGGCTCCTCCTGGGTCATGGTGTAAGCTCTAGCACTTGCCCTCTGCCCTCCTTCCTCCGGCTTCTTCTTCGCTCTAGAGCTCTCCGCCCTCGGCTTCTTACAGTCTTTGGTTGCGTGGCCCTCCCCGCCATAGTTATAGCACTTCAGCACCCTACAATCTCTAGCGATGTGGCCAGGCTTGCCACATTTAAAGCATACATTCATTCCCATCCTGCACTCACCGACATGCTCCCTTCCACATCTGCCACACTTTTTCAGCCCTGATCTTGACGACACCCCACGGTCGTCCACTTTCATCTCCTTGTTGTTTGGAGTGAAACCACCACGTCCAAACCTCTTCCCATCCTAATTCTTACCATCCCCACTCATCTTCTTCACCCCCACCACAGTCTCCTCTCGCTCATCATACAATCTACCCGCCAAATCCACCACCGATCGAAAGGTACCTGGCTGAGCAGCAATCAGGTGCCTGCGAATGTCAACCGGCAGTCCCGGATGACCTCTTGATCTTCCTTGACACCGGCGTCACATGATCCGGCACCAGCCTCGCCATCTCATTGAATTTAGTGGTGTACTGCTGGTGGGTCATGGTTCTCGCTTCAAGTTGCAAGAACTCCCTCTCGATTTTATCGAGTTCCCTGTGAGGACAAAATTCCTCGATCACCAACTGCTTAAACTCCTTCCATTGCATTTTCCCGATGGCTCTGGCACCCTCAGCTTGGACAATATTGTCCCACCAACACAGCGCTGAATCAACGAAAGAGTGAGTTACGAACTTCACCTTCTGGTCCTCGTGGCACTCACTGATCTCCAAGACTACCTCCATCTCCCTCACCCAGTGGTGAGCGGTAGCAGCATTGCCATTGCCATCGAAAGTCAGGGGCTTACACCTTTGGAATGCCCCATAACTGCACCCTCCGGTCGCTACCCTCGCTACATCATCCTCCTCCTCATCAGACAACACAGCCTCAGGCTCCGGTTGTTCCTCCTCCCTTCTGCTTCCCTTGCCTGTTGATCCCTTTCTATTCTCCTTCTCCTTCTTTTCCTCGCTTCTCACAGCTCTGATGACTTCAGTCACCACAGATGGTAAGACTGTCTGCATGACCTGGTGTACTTCATCAGCAATCGCCTCCCTAGCTGAGGCATTCAGGCTAGCATTCTCATTCTCTTCGCTTCGGCCATGAACCTCAGGGTATCATGGGTCATCTCAGGAGCCTTAGCACTACTCCTAGTCACACGTGGACGGCCTCTGCCTCTAGTGTCTTGGAAGATTTCTGTCCAGCCATCCTCTAACACGCTATAAGATTCAAACACTAACGTGGTCATTCAAGGTAATAACTTAGTTTATGTCACGTATAGTAAGTCCTTAATTACAGTGGCCAGTTGTGATTAGCCACTTACTTTACTCTTCATACCCCAAGCATTTCCTATCCTGACTTAATCAGTATCTAAATCTACTAAGAGCACATAAATCAAATAGCATGTGCACATAATGCCGATTAACATTAAGAAAAGACATACCTGAAGGCACGTAGCTACTCGGGCTGACATCCCTCCAATTGTCCCATTTTCAGTTTAAGTTTAGGTTTTAAAAAAATTTTTTAACCCAATTCTCTTAAACTTTGGCTCTGATACCAACTTGTAAGGCCCCGTTCCCGGAGACCTCACAGTTGGTCATTCACAGTATTGAATACATTAAACATTATAAATTTATAAGTTTAAGTAGCGGAATTATTTTAACAAAAGCTATTCATTTCACTAAATCACCGTTGTTGAGCAACACACTATTGTTTAACCGAATACAAAAGAATTGTTTAATTGCATTACAAAACAACAGCAATAACAAGTATGAATGGATGTCAGTCTTTCCCTGCCGAGTAGCTTCACCCTCGTGCCATCCTCAACAATGTTTACCTGCCAACTGAAAATGTATAAAAGTCAGCGTTGCTGAGTGAGTTCTAGATGCTATACGGTAGGAGATGCAGAACATCCGTTTGTTGGGGTGATATTGGTCAGAAGGAATTGGGGAGCGTCGAGGTCATTGAGGCTACAACCGAGAAGCTTGAGAAGATTAAAGCCTTCATGAAGGCAGCTAAAGATAGGCAGAAGTCGTATGCCGATAAACGCCACAGACCAATCGATTTCCAGGTGGGTGACCGGGTTATGTTGAAGGTCTCACCTTGGAAGGGTATTATCCGATTCAGGAAGCGGGGCAAGTTGAGCCCAAGATATATAGGCCATTTCCGAATCATTGCTCGAGTAGGAGAGATGACCTATAGGTTGGAGTTACCAGATGAGTTAAGTGGGATTCACCCACATTCCATGTATCTCATCTGAGAAAGTGTTTAGCTGATAAAGACATGATAGTTCCACTTGAGGATATCAAAGTAGACGAAAGGCTCAATTATGTGGAGCAACCAGTGGCAATCATCGATCATAAAGAGAAGAGACTGAGGAATAAAGTGGTTCCTCTTGTGCGTGTATAGTGGAAGCACAGGAAGGGATCCGAATCTACATGGGAAACCGAGGAGGAGATGAGGCAGCATTATCCTCGTCTGTTTGCGGAATAATAGGTTTCGGGGATGAAACCTATATAAGGGGGGTGGACTTATAACACCCGGTTATTTTAAGACAAGAAATGGAGAATAAATGAAAGAAAAGCAATAAAGTCCAAGTGGAGGGACTAAAAGTGTCCAAAAGGACAAAATCTTTGAAAAGTTGGTGTAAAGGTGGGCATGGCCACCCACCCTCTTTTCACATCACTTTCACTTCGGTTTTAGGGAGAGAGAGAAAGGAAGAGAGCAGAACTCTCGGCTAAAGAAAAGAAGAAGAGAAATTGAATTCAAGGTCAGAATTCAAGGTTTTTAAGTGGTTATGACGGGTTTTATCTCGGTTACATGCTTATGCGCTTATGTGCTTGTGTGTGTGTCCGGGTGTGTGTGTTTTGGTGTGTTTTTAGGTGTTTGAACTCATTTGCAAGAGGGTTAGAAGGAAGATACACCCAAGTAGCACCAGGTGAGTTTCTAGACCCTGGTTTTTACTTGTTTTAAACTCTCTTTGGGGCTGAAAATGTATTAAAATGACTTTATTAAGTTTATGTATGTATACCCGTATGTTTTATGCATGTTGGATGATGATTCTTGAATGCTTATAGGTTTTTTATGTTTAGAATAGCCCTAGTAAGCTTAGAACAGAAAGGTTTGATGATTTGGGTTCGAAAACATCCTAGAAACATGCTATACAGAAGTTTCATGCGCCTAGATAAGGCTCATGCGCCTAGGAATGCCTCAGAAGAATTTAAGTGTAACCCATGCGCCTGAACAGTAGTCTATGTGCCTAGAAATATTAGTCGGATGACTAAGTGTAGGCTCATGCACCCCAATAATGCCCATGCGCCCAAGTGGCCCATGCGCCTAAGTGTCCATGCGTCCGAATGACCCATGCGCCTAAGTGTTCATACGCCCAAATAGTGCCCATGCGCCTGAATTGTTCATGCGCCTAAGTGTCCATGCGTCCGAATGACCCATGCGCCTAAGTGTTCATACGCCCGAATAGTGCCCATGCGCCTGAATTGTTCATGCGCCTAAGAGTTAAAGTAGTTGTGTTGACTGATGCGCCTACATAGTAATAAAACACCCAAAGAGGGCTCATGCGCCCAAGTAGTGTCTAAGCGCCCAACACTTAGAATTTATTACAGAATTCTTGGGAGTTTGTGCTCTTAGGATATTGAACGAGGTTTGACTAGGGCTTATTAATGATGGGTTTCATGCATGATTATGATTGCCTTATGATTGTTCCTTATTATTATTATTGCTATTATTATTATTATTACTTATAGTGTATGACTTTACGTGGTATGTTTATTATCGTAACGTAAAGTATATTGTAATAATAAAGACAAAGAGCAATAAAGAAGAGAAGAGGAACTTTATAAAATGTTAACAAGTCTTGCAAGCTTACAGGAGGTACACGATCGTGTTGTCGTTAGCTCAACTATGCTGCGGGTTAGCTACCCTATTATGCACACAGGGCCAGTCAATTGAGATTGGCAGGACCTTGGAGCTTACCCTAGGTGATTGGGTTGGCCTTGTATACAGTAAACAGAACCCTCTTGAGGGATATAGATGGCCCATCACCAGTTTTCATCACGCATACAGTGTAGGGTATTGCTCACTGGTCCATACAGAAAGTGAAAGATAAAGATAAAAGAATACAGAGTAAACAAGGCATACAATAAAGAGAACGAACAGTATCTGTTCATATAGTTAATGCGTGCTCGCATAAAAAGTAAAGAGTTGTATTTCATAGAAAGAGTATTTTCATATACAACCTACAGAAAGTATTTTATTACTTTTAAAATTAGAACTCACTCAGCAACGCTGACTTTTATACATTTTCAGTTGGCAGGTAATTATTGCTAAGGATGGCACGAGGGTGAAGCCACTCGGTAGGGAAAGACTGACATCTATTCGTATTTTATGTTGCTGCTGTTTTGTAATGCAGTAAAACAATTTTTTTGTAATCAGTTAAACGATGATGTATTGCTCAACAACAGTGTTTTAAATGAAATGTATGGTTTTTGATAAATTAACTCCACTGCTTAAGTTTGTATAATTATAACATTTAATGTTTTAACTACTGTGATTGACCGATTGTGAGGTCTCTGGGAACGGGGCCTTACATATTAGCACATTTATACTAATACACACTAACTAACCAATTAACAAACTTTTTACACTATACACCCTATGAAATCTAGAATTACAATAACAATCCTCCAACAATACTGCCCTTTAATTCTAAATTTCATTCTTTCAAATCTTTAAATCCAATCATGGTTCTTATTTCAACAAACCTCAGCCTTGGCAATGCTTTGGTTAACACATCAGCCCGCTGTAAACTAATCCCAATGAAATCAACACGAATTTGATTATTCTCTATACACTCTCTAATAAATGATACCTTGTGTTAATGTGTTTACTCCTACCATGAAATACTGGATTTCTCATCAATGCAATAGCCGACTTACTATCAACAAACAAAGGAACCACTGCATACTTACTTCCGGTAATCTCCTCAGTCAAACCATTCAACCATATAGCCTGACAAGTTGCAAAAGTTGCAGCCATAAACTCTGCCTCACATGTAGACAATGCAATAGTTTGTTGCTTCTGAGAGTGCCAAGTAATCACAGATCCATTAAAGAAAAACACATTCTCTGAAGTGCTCCTTGCATCATCACTATCAGTTGAATGATTGCTATCGCTATATCCTTCAAGTCCACCTCTTTCAAGTTTCTTATACTTGATACCAAACCAAGTTGTTCCCTTCACATACCTAATCAGATGTTTAACTGCCTTCCAATGAGTTTGTTTAGGCTCTTGCATGAACCTACTTACATAACCAACTACATAACATAAATCTGGTTGTTTTGACATAAGTACCTCAAAGACCCCACCAACTTCCTGTACAAAATTAGATCAACATCTTCACCTCCTTCTATTCTAGTCAACTTCAATTCAGGTTCCATTGGCATCTTGGTCTCATTACACCCTTCTAATCCAACCAACTTCACCAATTTAGTAGCATAAGCATATTGTTTTATTGAAATTCCTTCTTTATTTTGAGCAACCTCTATTCCAAGATAGTAACAAAGAATTCCCAAGTCTGTCATCTCAAAGTTTGCTTTCATCTATTTCTTGAAAAGTTCAACTTCATGCTCATCATTCCCTACCACCAACAAATCATCTACATGTACTCCTACTATAAGCAATGATAGTTTCTTTCTTAATATGTATGCATCTTGTTCATGTTGACACCTTGTAAATCCTAACTCTTTTAATACACATCCAATCTTAGATTCCAAGCTCGTGGAGCTTGTCTCAATCCATAAAGGGCTTTCACTAGCTTATACACTTTTGATTTTGCCCTTTTTCTCAGATCCCTTAGGTTGCTTTACATGCACTTCTTCCTTGAGCTCTCCATGTAAAAATGATGCCTTTACATCCATATGAAAAACTTTCCAACCCATCTTGGTTGCATATGCTAGAATCAACCGGATTGTTTCAATTCTTGCCACATGTGCAAAAGCCTCTTCAAAATCTATACCCAGCTATTGAACATACCCTTTGGCAACCAACCTGACTTTATGCTTGGTGATATTTCCAGCTGCATCTCTTTTCAACTTAAACACCCACTTCAAGCCTATTGGATTACACTTAATTGGTCTATCTACAAGAACTCAAGTGTTATTCTTCTTAATTGCTTTAATTTCTTCATCCATTGCTTGCTTCCAAACTCTATCCTTACAAGCTTCTTGAAATGACACTTGTTCCCTATCTTGTGCCAGAAGCAGCTCTACACCTTCAATTTCTTCTTGTCTTGAACTCATGCCTTCCACTCTACCATCCAATACATAATCATTGAATCTAGATGGTAAGTTGTGTGTTCTTGTAGATCTTCTCAAATCCTGACCAAACCCTTGACTCTGCGACATACTTTGATCTTCTGTATGATAGTTGCTAACCAATCCATTTGAATCAGCTTCATACCCATACTCATTGTTGATAATGAATTCTTCTGTAGCTTTCTTGTTTTTCTCTTCTAAGCCACTCCAATTCCATTGTCTATATTCTTCAAATTGTACATCTCTACTTACAACAATCTTCCTCTTATTTACATCCAACATCATGTATGCCTTTGATCCCTCTTTAGCACCCAGATAGACCATGAGTTCACTTCTATCATCTAATTCTTTTGACCATTTGTCACCACCTTCACATGGACAACACAACCGAACACCTTTAGATAGTGCAAAGTTGGCTTTTTTTTCCTTCAAGTCCTCATAGGGTTTCTTGTCCTTCAAGGACTTTATGTGTACCCTGTTAAGTATGTAGACTGAGTGCCTAACCGCCTATGCCCAAAGTTCGTGTGGCACTCCCATTGCTGTTATGATACTCCTTGTCATGTTTAAAACTGATCTGTTCCTCCTCTCTACTATACTGCTCTGCTGAGGAGAATATGGTGCTATAAGGAGCCGAGTTACTCCCTCCTTTTCACACAACTTGTTGAACTCTAAAGAGGTGAACTCTCCCCCTCGATCAGACTTTAATGCCTTAATTTTGTGCCCATACTGTTTTTCAACTTGTTTCTTAAAAGTTTGAAAGACATTAAAAGCTAGAGCTTTAGTTCTAAGCATATAGCACCATATAAACATTATACAATCATCCACTAGTAACATGAAATACCTATTGTCGCCTTGTGTTGTCGGTGAAATAGGCTATATAAGTCCATTGAGATCAATTCAAGTGGTCTTGACGCCTTATATGGAGAATGTTTGGAAAATGGTTGTCTAGTCTGCTTCCCTACTCACACACCTTAGTTTGATGATCAAGTGATGGTAAACCCCTCACCATGCCTGTTGTTGTCATCATCCTAAGTGTATCAAAGCTTATGTATCCTATCTACCATGCCATACCCATGCATCATTTTCCAAGCTCGCTTGGAAGCAAAGCGGTGACCCAATCTTAAAGACTGCCTTGTACAGTCTATTGGGCGATCTTGGAACTTTCATTAGTAAGCCACCTTCTCTTCCATATAGCCAAAGGAAATTGTCTTTCATCTTCACTTCACAACCCCCTTTAGTGACCTGACACAGGCTCAATATGTTGCTCTTAAAATGTGGTATGTAATACACATCTGCAAGTATTCAATGTTCTTGATTTCTTCCTTCTAGGATGACAGATCCCCTTCCTGCAATTTCTACACAAGACCCATCTCCAAACTTCACTCTTCCATCCACATTCTTATCAAGACTGGAGAACAAGGATTCATTCCCCGTCATGTGATTAGATTCCCCATTATCTAAATACCACATGAACTCTGAATCCCTTTCTTATGAAAGCTGAGTAGGGAATATACTTTGTTCATTTAGGAGTAAGTATTTTCTTTCATTACTTACTTGCAGCATTAGGAGAGCTAGACCATTGTCCTCAATCTGAGTCAGGTTTGCTTCTGATTCTTTTTCCTTCTTTGTGGTGCATTCAAATGCATAATGCCCATACAAATCACATTTAAAACACTTGATCTTGGATGTGTCTTTGTTTGTTGGTTTTTGCACTTTCACGGTTTCCCTCCCTTCCTTTCTAGGATTGATTCTTGAATTCTCTATTGCCTCTTCTTTTGTTTCTTGAGTTGATCTCCTTTTGCTTTGATTGCCATTCATCATATGTGAGAAGCAGCTGATCATCTTTGGTCTTGTGTTGTTTCGCCCTCATATTAGTTCGTTCTTCGTAGGCTTTCAATCTCCTTATTGCTTCGGGAAGCAGCACGACCTCTAGATCAAGAAGTTGTTCCATTAAGGCAACTATTTGAATGAACCTATCGGGAACCGAGTTCAAGAACTTTTGAATGTAAGGCCCCAATCCCGGGACGCTTACAGCTGGTCGATCATTGCACATAAAACATATAATTACATTTAACCTTCATAAAATATCGCAACGGAACATTAAAATACTTTTTCCTTTCATTAAAAATGCTTTTGCAAGTTAATAACATTATTCATTTCAAAACATCATTCATTCGCATTACAATGCAAAAACATTAATCAAAGGAATGCCATCCAAAAGAGCCAAGTAGCCACCCCGTGCCATCCTCAACAACTTTACCTGCCAACTGGAAAATGTATAAAAAGTCAGCATTGTTGAGTGAGTTCTAGTTTTATAGAAACATTGCATTACCTTCCATTCGTTAAAACATTTTCATTACTATCTCACATGATCACACATCGTACATACATCAAGGTAACAATTATTATCTTCATCATCGTTCATTATACATTTCACACGTTTGCACATATCGCATGTATCACACGTATCGCACATATCACACATATCGCACGTATCGCACATATCACACGTATGGAGTGGTCACTAGGACAGACTCCCCCTGTGTGTGTGTGAACTCTTATGGGTTAGCTAAAATCGCACACCGTAAATAGATATATACACAATAATTAGGAAATCGCATGTTATTGGAGCAGTCACCAAGACTGAACTCTTACTGTGTGTATGAACCTTTATGAGTTAGCCAAAATCGCATGCTGTAGACACACACAAGATAACAACTCTCAATGAGTTGTGAAATTCCCTTCATATGATTGCAAGGCTTTTCATTCGTTCGCTCATTATGTTCCACTTCCATTATCTTAAATCTTTCACTTCGTTAAGATAATACTTTACGTTCAATAACAATATCAAACCAAGTAAAGTCACATCATCACACGTAATAAGGAACATAACAGATCATAACATACAATCATACATAAACATAACATCATCAATCGCACATCATCAATCACACATCATCATACATGCATAATATACATCATACATACCATCATGCATAAGCATCAATCATAACATCACCATCACCATACATCATCATCATCATACATCATCATCATCATCATACATCATTCATGCCCATCACATCATCTTTGACCTCAAAAAGTCAACTTACATAGCCCCCGGGAACCTCCCAAGCCAATGCCTACTTAAAACCTTTTTCCCCAAAAAGTCAGAAAATATTCTAAGTTTTCATCCGCATTTCCCTTTTTGTCCATCCGCATTTCTTTTTGTTCATCCGCATTTGTTCAGTCGCATGAACTTACTCATCCGCACTAACTTTGTTCATCCGCATTTGTTCAGTCGCATGAACTTACTCATCCGCATTTGTTCATCCGCATTAACTTTGTTCATCCGCATTTGTTCAGTCGCATGAACTTACTCATCCGCATTTGTTCATCCGCATTAATTTGTTCATCCGCATTTGTTCATTCGCATGAACTTACTCATCCGCATTTGTTCATTCGCATTAACTTTGTTCATCCGCATTTGTTCATTCGCATGAACTTATTCATCCGCATTGACTTTGTTCATCCGCATTTGTTCATTCACATGAAATTACTCATCCGCATTTATTTATCCCCATTAATCCGCATTTGTTCAGTCGCATGAACTTACTCATCCGCATTTGTTCATCCGCATTAACTTTGTTCATCCGCATTTGTTCATTCGCATGAACTTACTCATCCATATTTGTTCATCCGCATTAACTTTGTTCATCCATATTTGTTCATTCGCATGAACTTACTCATCTGCATTTATTCATTCGCATGACTTACTCATCCGCATTTGTCAATGCTCATCCGTATTTGTTCATTCGCATGAACTTACTCATCTGCATTGACTTTCTCATCCGCATTGACTTTCTCATCAGCATTGACTTTCTCATCCGCATTGACTTTCTCATCCGCATTGACTTTCTCATCCACATTAACTTTCCATCCGCATTGTTCATCCGCATTTCTCACACTTAAGCAGTTTTTTTCTAAACTTAGGCGTATGAACTACTATTTGGGCGCATGAGCAGCTTAGGGCACACTTATCATCAGATTCAGTCCCCAAATACCATCTATCATGTTCTAAGCTTAAATCATGCATTCTAAGCCTTAGAAACACAACCATTACATTATCAAGCATGAGCATAATACAAAATCACACGAAACCAGCAACATACACACATTCATACATACGGGTTTGAAACCTAGTTTTATAAAAACATATATTCATGCATTTCCAGCTCCAAAATAAGTTAAAACATGTAAAATAGGGGTTCTAGAACTCACCTTTGCAGCTCTTGAGTATGGCTTCTTTCAAATTCGTTTGCAATTAAGTTCAACCTCCTAGAAACCCACTAAAAACACACACCCGAACACACACAACACACATGAGCATAAACCCAAGGACATAACCAGTTAAGAACATCATAAACACACGAATTCTTACCTTGAATTCGCACTTTTCTGGTTCTTCTTCAAAAACCTTAGAGTTCCGCTGCTCCTTTTCGTCTTCTCTCTCTAAAATCCAAATATTTGGGTGTGTAAGAAGAGAGTGGGTGGCCATGCCCACTTTACACCCACTTTTAAACCTTTTTGTCCTTTTGACACTTTTTACCCCTCAACTTGGGTAAAATATCTTTTCTTTCTTTTTTTCACTTTGTTCTTCTTTCTTTGACTTTAAAAAAAGTAACTGGGTGTTACACTGAACAAGGGCTACTTCTTGAAAGGGCTCTCCAAGATCACTCACTTTCAATAAGATCGCACTTAATTTCCCTGCAAATTCACCTATGGACTCCTCTTCTGTAACACCCGGTTAATTTTTAAAAGAAGGGTAAGAATTGAGGGATAAAAGAAGGAAATGCAATTAAACCCAAGATGAGGGATTAAAAGTGTCAAAAGGACAAAATCTTTCAAAAGTTGGTGTAAAGGTGGGCATGGCCGCCCACCCTCCCTTCACATCACTTTTCATTCGGTTAGAGAGAGAGAGAGAGAGCAAAAACTCTCGGATGAAGAAGAAGAAGAAGAAGGTCAAATTTAAGGTATGAATTCGTGGTTTTTAAGTGTTTGTGTTGGGTTTTGGTCTCGGGTTTATGCTTATATGTTTGTGTGTGTTCGGGTGTGTGTGTTTGGTGGGGTTTTTTTAGGTGTTTGAACTCATTTGCAAAAGGGTTAGAAGGAAGATACACCCAAGTTGCACTAGGTGAGTTCTAGACCCTAATTTCTTCTTGTTTTAAACTCTTTGGGGCTGAAAATGTATTAAAATGATTTTTACAATGTTTGTGTATGTATGCCCGTATGTATTATGCATGTTGGATGATGATTCTTAGATGCTTATAGGTTGTTCATGTTTAGAATAGCCTTGGTAAGCTTAGAACAGATGGGTTTGATGATTGGGTTCGAAAACATCCTAGAAACATGATGTACAGAAGGTTCATGCGCCTAAATAAGGCTCATACGCCTGGGAATGCTTTAGAAATATTTAAGTGTAACCCATGCGCCTGAACAGTGGTCCATGCGCCTAGAAATATAGTCGGATGACTAAGTGTAGGGCCATGCGCCCCAATAGTGCCCATGCGCCTGGAAGTTGCCCATGCGCCTAAGTGTTCCCTATGAGCCCCAATAATGCTCATGCGCCTGGAAGTTGCCCATGCGCCTGTGTTCCCCATGCGCCTGCATGATGCTCATGCACCTGGAAGTTGCCCATACGCCTAAGTGTTCCCCATGCGCTTGCATAGTGCCCATGCACCTAAGGACTTAGAATATCTTCTGATTTTTGGGGAAATGTGTAATGTAGGCTTTGACTTGGGAGGTCCTGGGGGCCATGTAAGTTGACTTTTTGAAGTCATAAATGCTGTGATGAGTGTGATATGATGGGATGTATGATTGGTGATTATGTACGATTGTATGATATGTTCCTTATTATGATATATATATATATAATATATATATATATATATATATATATTATATATATATATGTATTATCTTTTTATGGCTTTACGTGTCATGTTAATGAATGAATGAAGTATTATGTAACGTAAAGTGAAAGATAATGAAAGAGGAACACGAAGTAAGAATGCATGCATTATTGAATGAAGAATGAGCGAAGGAAAGGCTTGCAAGCACATATATGAGGTGAGCAACCCAGTTGTTGCAATAGACTCGAACAACGTGCTATCGTGAAGTTGCCATGAGGTGAGCAACCTATGGTTGCAACAGACTCGGGTAGCATGCTATCATTGAAATTGGCAATTGGGGTGAGCAACCCTATGGTTGTAATAGACTCGGATAGCGAGCTATCGTGAAGTTGCCATGAGGTGAGCGACCCTATGGTTGCAACAGACTTGGATAGCATGCTATCGTTGAAATTGGCAATTGGGGTGAGCAACCCTATGGTTGCAACAGACTCGGATAACGTGCAAATAGTTGTGATGGTGAATGAGGTGAGCGACCCTGTTGTCGCAACAGACTCGAAAGGACGAACGTATAAATGAACGAGGTTAACAAATGTAAAGGAAGATACTAATGATATTATCTGTACGTACGTATGATGTATGATCACGAACGAATGAAAAGTATAGTATGATTCTGGAAGAAAATAAAGAACGCTTTTATTGATGGAATGTATGTTTTATTATAAAACTAGAACTCACTCAGCGACACTGACTTTTATACATTTTCAGTTGGCAGGTAAACGTTGCCGAGGATGGCATGAGGCGGCTACTTAGCTCTTTTGGATGGCATTCTTTTGTTAATGTTTTTGTATTGTAATGCGAACGAATGATGTTTTGAAATGAACGCTTGTATTAACTTGCAAAAGCATTTGTAATGATATGAAAATTATTTTTTTTATGTTTCCGTTGCAATATTTTCGTAAGGCAAATGTAAATATATGTTTTATGTGCAATGATGATCCAACTATAAGCGTCCCGAGAAAGGAGCCTTACAAGTTGGTATGAGAGCCAAAGTTAAGTGAAATGGGTAAATTTTCAAAATAAACCTTAACTTAAACTGAGAATGGGACGGAATGGGAATGGGATGCCAATCTGAGTAGATGCGTGCCATCAGGTATTTTCGTAATGTTAACCGGTTTTATGTGGTTATGTGTTGTATGTAGATTTGAATACTGATGTAGTCAGAACAGGTAATGCTTGGGGTATGAAGAGTAAAGTAAGTGGCTAATCACAACTGGCCACTGTAATTAAGGACTTACTATACTTACATAAACTGAGTTGTTCCCTTGAATGACGGTGTTGGTGTTTGAATCTTTCAGTGTGCGTATGATGGCCGGTGGTAGATCTTTGAAAGCCTCTCGTGGTGGAGGTCACGGTGCTGCTCCGCGACCCAAGATAGGGAGACCCAGAGTTGAGAAGGTGGTTCATGAAGAACCAAAGACTCCTTATCCGGATGGTGGTGACGAGAGCACCAATCTGAGGGCCTGAGTAAAGGAGGCTATGGGGGAGGAAGTTCATTAGGTCATGCAGACGATTCTACCGTCTCTGGTGACTGAAGTGATCAAGGCAGTAAGGGAAGGGGAAAGAAAGGAGAGAAACAGGTCCTCGGGAGGACGGGAGCAACCAGAGCCGGAAACAGTTCTCTCTAATGATGAGGAGGAGGAAGAAGAGGAGCCTGCGCCGGAGGCGGCCCGAGGCTGTAACTACAGGGCGTTTATGAGATGCAAGCCCCCTACTTTCGATGAAAATGGCACTGCGGCAGCTGCTCACCGGTGGGTGAGGGAAATGGAGGTCGTTCTTGACATCAATGAGTGTCGTGAGGACTAAAAGGTGAAGTTCGCTACCCACTCTTTCATGGACTTGGCTTTGTGCTGGTGGGACAACATTGTCCAAGTTGAGGGTAGCAGGGCCATTGGGAGAATAAGGTGACTTGAACTGAAGAAGTTGGTGATTAAGGAATTCTGTCCTCACAGAGAGATGGATAAGGTAGAAAGAGAGTTCCTGCAGCTGGAGGCGGGAACGATGACACCAGCAGTACACCACAAAATTTAATGAAATGGCACGGCTGGTGCCAAATCAAGTGACACCACTATCACGAAAGATTAAGCGATACATCCAGGGGTTGCCTGCGGATATCCGTAGGCATATGATTGTCGCTCGGCCGAGCACTTTTAGGTTGGCAGTTGATCTGGCTGGTAGATTATATGATGAGCGCGAGGTGATGGTGGCTGAGGTGAACAAGAAGGGTGGTGGTGACCGGAACTGGAATGGGAAACGGTTTGGACGTGGTGGACCACTCCAAACAATAAGGTGGTGAAGGTGGGTGACCGACGTGTGGTCACATCTGGTTCAGGTTGAAGAAGTGTGGTAAATGCGGGAAGGAGCATTCGGGAGAATGCAAATGGGGATCAAACAGCTGCTTCAAGTGTGGGAAGCCTAGCCATATGGCTAGAGATTATGGGGTTGGCAGGTGCTACAACTATGGGGAGAATGGTCATCTGAGCAGGGATTGTAAGAGGCCAAGGGCTGAAAGTTCGGGAGCGAAGAAGGCTGGAGGAGAAGGGCGGAAGGCAAGGCCCCGAGCTTTCACGATGACTCGGGAGGAGGCTAGGACAGACCCCGACGTGGTGTCAGGTATGTTTCTAGTAAACCAAACTCTTGCATCTGTGTTGTTTGATTCTGGTGCTAGTAGGAGCTTCATTTCTGCTGCCTATTATGCTTAGTTTCCCATTAAGAGTAGATGTATTGATGAGCCCTTCAAGGTAGAAACTGCCATAGGTAAGTCTACAAAGATTTCTGAGTTGATAGACGGTTGTGACATAGAACTAGACGGTTATAAGTTTCCTGTTAGACCATTTGTGATGACCTCAGGTGGTTTCGATGTAGTCCTAGGAATGGATTGGTTGGCGGACTACGAAGCGAATATTGTGTGTCGTAAGAAGATGATCCGATTGACAACGCCTGACGGAATAAGGTGACGGTTTATGGTGATCGAGTCACGACGATCCCGAAAGTGATTTCGATGGCGGTGGCGGGAAAGTGCATGAGGCGTGGATGTAGTGCCTACTTGGCCTACATAAAGGATGTGGACGCGCCAACACCACAACTATCTGATGTACCAGTTGTGTGTGACTTTCCGGATGTGTTTCCAGAAGATTTACCAGGTGTGCCACCGGACCATGAGGTTGAGTTTCGGATTGACTTGATACCAGGTGCCCAACCGGTAGCTAAGGCACCGTATCGGTTGGCTCTGACTGAGATGAAAGAGTTAATGGAGCAGTTGTAAGAGCTGCTGGATAAGGGGTTCATTAGACCAAGTATCTCTCCTTAGGGTGCTCCGTCTTATTTGTGAAGAAGAAAGACGGTAGCATGAGGATGTGTATAGACTACCGCGAGTTGAATAAGCTGACAGTGAAGAATCGGTACCCCTTACCAAGAATTGATGATCTGTTTGATCAGCTCCAGGGTGCCAGTTGGTTTTCACGGATAGACCTTCGATCTGGCTACCATCAGTTGAAAGTAAAGGAGCTGGATATTCCTAAGACAGCTTTTCACACGCGATATGGTCACTACGAGTTTCTTGTCATGTCTTTTGGTTTGACCAATGCGCCAGCTGCTTTTATGGATTTGATGAATCGTGTCTATTGGCCGATGCTGGAAAAATCAGTGATTGTGTTTATTGATGATATCCTGATTTATTCAAAGAGTGAGAATGAGCATGCCGGTCATGTTCGGGAGGTTTTGGAGACATTGAGAAAGGAGAAGCTGTACGCCAAGTTCTCCAAGTGTGCATTTTGGTTATGTGAAGTTCAGTTCTTGGGTCATGTGGTGAATCCTGATGGAATCATGGTGGACCCGGCAAAGGTGGAGGCGGTTGTGCAATGGAAGACACCGAAGACGCCATCCGAGATTCGTAGCTTCTTGGGTTTGGCGGGCTATTATAGAAGATTCATTCAAAACTTTTCCAAGATCGCTTCTACACTGACTAAGTTGACCCGAAAAGATGTAAGGTTTATATGGGGTGAGGCTCAAGAGAAGGCGTTTGAAGAATTGAAGGCGAAATTAACTCAAGCTCATGTTCTGTCATTACCCGATGGAAGCGAAGATCTGGTGGTCTATTCTGATGCTTCCTACTTAAAGTTGGGGTGTGTGTTAATGCAGAGAGGAAAGTTATAGCTTATGCATTCTGACAGTTGAAGGTTCATGAGGTCAATTATCCTACTCATGACTTGGAGCTAGCAGCCGTGGTCTTTGCAAGAAGATTTGGAGGCACTATCTGTACGGGACGAAGTGCACCATATTCACTGACCACAAAGCTTGAAGTACTTCTTCGAGCAGAAGGATCTAAACATGAGGCAGAGACGATGGTCAGAGCTTATAAAAGATTATGATTGCGAGATCCATTACCATCTGAGCAAAGCCAACGTGGTGGCTGATGCCCTTAGCCGAAAGGAGAGGCCCGAGCCGATTCGGGTGAAAGCATACCAACTGATCATGACCTCTGATGTAATGAAGCAAGTCAAGGAGTTTCAAGATGAGACATTGAAAGAAGATCATCTAAACTATGAAAGAATGATAGGTTTGGTCGGGGAATTGGGTGAAAACACACTCGGTGTTAAAACCCGATTTGGACGTGTGTGGATCCTCGTTTTGGGGTTCTACGCATGAAGATCATGGATGAAGCTCACAAGACGCGATATTCCATTCATCCTGGTGCCACGAAAATGTATCAAGATATGAAGAAAGATTATTGGTGGCCGGGTATGAAGCGCGATGTGGTGGGGTATGTGAGTATGTGCCTTACTTGTTTGCATGTGAAGGCCGAGCATCAAAAGCCGTATGGGAAGATCCAACCTTTGGATATACCGGAATGGAAGTGGGAGCACATCACCATGGATTTCATTACGAAGTTGCCGCGTACTCCAAAAGGGTATGATGCCATATGGGTGATTGTCGACCGTCTGACGAAAAGTGCTCACTTCTTACCGATCCGCGAGACATATTCATCTGAGAGGTTGGCGGATCTATTCATTAAAGAGATTGTGACTCATCATGGTGTGTCGGTGTCTATCGTGTCTGACCGTGACACCCGGTTCACATCCAAATTCTGGAAAGAGATTCCACGACGCCAGGGGGACAAGGTTACATATTAGCACAGCTTATCATTTCCAAACTGATGGTCAGCTAGAAAGGACCATTCAGACATTGGAAGACATGCTTCAGGCATGTGTGATTGATTTTAGGGGAAGTTGGGATGACCACCTACCGTTAGCTGAATTTTCATACAACAACAACTGTCATGCCAGCATTGGTATGCCACCGTGCGAGATGCTATACGGTAGGAGATGCAGAACACCCGTTTGTTGGGGTGATACTGGTCAGAAGGAATTAGGGAACGTCGAGGTAATTAAGGCTACAACCGAGAAGCTTGAGAAGATTAAAGCCTTGATGAAGGCAGCTAAAGATAGGCAGAAGTCATATGCCGATAAACAACGTAGACCGATTGAGTTCCAGGTGGGTGACCAATTATGTTGAAGGTCTCACCTTGGAAGGGTATTATCCGATTCAGGAAGCGGGGCAAGTTGAGCCCAAGATATATAGGCCCTTTTCGAATCATTGCTCAAGTAGGAGAGGTGGCCTATAGGTTAGAGTTACAAGATGAGTTAAGTGGGATTCACCCGACATTCTATGTATCTCATCCGAGAAAGTGTTTAGCTGATGAAGACATGATTGTTCCACTGGAGGATATAGAAGTAGACGAAAGGCTCAATTATGTGGAGCAACCAGTGACAGTCATCGATAGAAAAGAGAAGAGGCTGAGAAATAAAGCGGTTCCTCTTATGCGTGTACAGTGGAAGCACAGGAAGGGATCCGAATCCACATGGGAGAACGAGGAAGAGATGAGGAAGCATTATCCTCATATATTGAGGAATAACAGGCTTCGGGAACGAAACCCAAATAAGGGGGATGGACTTGTAACACCCGATTATTTTTTTAAAAGAAGGGTAAGAAATGAGGAATAAAAGAAGGAAATGCAATTAAACCCAAGATGAGGGGTTAAAAGTGTCAAAAGAACAAAATCTTTCAAAAGTTGATGTAAAGGTGGGCATGGCCGCCCATCCTCCCTTCACATCACTTTTCATTCGGTTAGAGAGAGAAAGAGAGAGCAGAAACTCTCGGTTGAAGAAGAAGAAGAAGAAGGTCAAATTTAAGGTATGAATTCGTGGTTTTTAAGTGTTTGTGTTGGGTTTTGGTCTCGGGTTTATGCTTATATGTTTGTGTGTGTTCGGGTGTGTGTGTTTGGTGGGGTTTTTTTTGGTGTTTGAACTCATTTGCAAAAGGGTTAGAAGGAAGATACACCCAAGTTGCACCAGGTGAGTTCTAGACCCTGATTTCTACTTGTTTTAAACTCTTTGGGGCTGAAAATGTATTAAAATGATTTTTACAATGTTTGTGTATGTAAGGCAAAGTTATTTTTTATGTTTCCGCTGCAATATTTTCGTAAGGCAAATGTAAATATATGTTTTATGTGCGATGAGGATCCAACTGTAAGCGTCCCGGGAAAGGGGTCTTACATCTTCCTTCATTTTCAATGCTTCAAACTTGGTTTTCAGAGTTGCTAGTCTCTCCTTCTTTACTCTGTCTACTCCAAAAAATCTAGTCTTCAAGGCCTGCCATATATCTTTCGCCGACGTATGTTTTGCAACTGAAGCACTATTTCTTCGGGCATTGCCTAGAATAGATAGGCTATTGCCGTGTTGTTTTTCTTGGGGTCGATCTAGGCACATTCTGTTGGTTTCTACGACCTCCCAAAGACCATGGGCGTTGAATATGGCTTTCAATTTCACCGCCCAAATTGTGTAGTTGGAGTTCGTGAGAACCCTACTCTACAGTGGGATGGTGGTGTAATTGTCTCTCACAACTAGTTGATTGTTCACGTTTGTATTCCGATTGTTCTCGATCATTGTTGTTCTTCAACGATACCGATTAGCGAATCGAGTATCAGTATCCAGATCCTCTCCTTTGGATCACACGAGCGATTTTCCCTTACGCTCTGATACCAATTGAAACTCAGGTACCAAGAATCAAAATATGAATGTGTATTGAAAGTGAATGATCTCAATTACAAATTATTAGCACATTTATACTAATACACACTAACTTACCAATTAACAAACTTTTTACACTATACACCCTTATGAAATCTAGAAATTACAACAACAATCCTCTAACACTTTAATTAGGTTAATCAAAGAAGAAAACAAACCAAAAGTGACTCTGATGTAGCTAAAAGCACCACTGGCGTTGACATGTGTCGTTTCCCAAACAATGAAGCCCCCATCAACCCACATCCGAAACATCACCATTTGTCAGGATTGGGATTGTAGGTGGGCGGCTAATCAAACGCCGTTGGAACCACCACAATCCACCACAGTCGCTTGAATCATATGTTGTCTCCAGTGGAGAAGAAGGGTGGTGACGGATGTTGCCAGTAGTGGTGGTGTGCCGGCGTTGGAGGAGCTCCGGCGATGGAGGTGCTCCACCGGTGGGGTGCCGGTTGTGATGAAAGGGGAACGAGATGGGAGGTTGGATTTTTTTAATTATTATTATTATTTTATGTGTGTAATATATATATATATATATATTGTATGTATGTATATATATATATATATATTTGTGTGTGCAAGAAAAAGGGTCCCACATTAATTAATAAATGTTTTTTAATTCAGGGTAATATGGTTTTTTCACATCCACTTAAATGAAAAACTTAACAGAAGTTAGTGTTAGTGACCAATATGTTATAATTTAATAAATAGTAAGGACCAAACTTGTAAATTTTCAAAATTTGGGATCAATATTGTGATATGGACAAAGCACAAAATCCAATCGTGTAATTAACTCTAAAACTGAAAAATAAAACTATATGTTGCTTGAAAAATTACTACCCTCTAGTAGGGGTGTTGATCGGGTTTCGGGTTATTCACGGTTTTCAATGTTGAAAGTCTACCTGAAACCCGACCCAAATAACAATCAGTTTAATCGGTTTCGGGTTGTTCGGGTAACGGGTTGTTCGGGTCGGGTTTCGGGTACTAAACAATAGACTTAATTTATTAGATTTTTTTGAGTTTTCATTTGAAATTTTATAATACTAATGGACTTAAATTAGTTTGCCTTTATAATTTATAAAATGTGTTTAAATATATATTTATATACAAACAATTTGATCAATTTGGTAATCTAAACAAGCGTATACATATAATTTACTTAATTATTGTTAGGACCTGGTATTCGACTGAAATACCTAGAGATCACATGTATACCGGATCAAATAGTGCGGAATCCTATTTGATTAGCAATCCAATCAGTGAGAACACACGAAGAATCAATCAAGGATTGAAACTAACGTTAGAAATCGATAAGGAATCGATCTAATGTGTTCTATGAACTTGGAGAACGATTTGGAAAGTTTCTGGACGGCTAGGGTTCGTATGGAATTGAACTTGATCGAATCTCCCTGTTTTTCACGAATTGAGTTGTATTTATAGGTTGGCACTCTTCAATCGTGCGACTGAACCATTAGTTTGGTTCAGTCGTGCGATTGAACCATGCGGTTGGTTCATTCGTGCGACTGAGTGTTCAGTCGTGCGCTGAGCCAATCTTATGTTACAGTCGTACGACTGATCCAGTCTCCTGGTTCAGTCGTGCGACTGAGTCAATCGTATGAGGTTCTTCATGCTTATGGTTCATTCGCATGAGCCATTCGCATGGGAACTTCATTAAGTTAAGTTTGAATGTTTTAGTTAATTAATATAATATTATATGTAATCATTCAAGTAATCATAAACTCAATCAATTCATTTACGACTCATTAATGAACTATTAAACATTATAACCAACAGACTATCAATGTCAGTTCATTAATCATACCAAACAAGATCTATTACATCACATATCACGATCTAGGGACATACATGTATCAACAAACTCCCCCTGGACCTAGATCTCTTAATGTCTTGTTTTCTTCATTACCTTCTCATATTTCTTGTACTTGTCCTCTTGTGTGACTCCCGCGTGAATATCAAACGCAAAGCAAAGTCGTATAACATTTTGGAACTGGAGGGCTTGTACAATGTCTTGTGTGTCATAGAATAGTGGCCACTTGTATAATGTATAGACATCATTAGCAGACAAGTTGGTTAGCCACATTGGGTCGAATACCCTGACAGTATCCATTTGATCCCCTTTGTTCAGAACTATGACAGCTTCAGCAGTTCTCCAATCATAGTACCACCATTTGAAGTGTGGAGTGAAGTCCTGTGGCATTTCCCTGAGAGGGATTCTCGACATAGTACGAGGAGGACTCCACTTCAACACAATCTTAGGTTTTCCAGTAATGGCATCTATCTCAGACCTTCTAATATACCTTGTAGGTTGTTGAGGTCTGAAGTTAATCCATCTGGTGTGGTACTCTTCTTGAGGGCAGCCTCAAACCAGCCTGACATTTTTCTCGGTCAGCATACAACAGCTTTAACTTGGCCAGTTGGTTGAGCTCAAATCCAGGTAGAGTCTTTAGATCATGTGGAAATCTAAAGTACTCTATGCCCTTTTCCCTCTTAACGGCATAAACGTTAAGATCATCAAAATATGCCCATGCTATAATCCTGCCTGACACCATAAGATGTTTCTTGATGCTGTAGAACTTGGTGTAGGCATCCCTCTTCGGTGCATCACGTTGGGCTCTGACTTCTTTAAAACATTCAGCCACTCAGCCTTTCGAATGTATACATCATCGTTTGAGGCTTGGGCTGTTCCTTCGGTCTTTCCTGCTTCCTGCTCCATCTTGTCTAGTACCTCAAACATATCACTGACTAGGGACTCACCCAGATTGGGAACCACATTACCCGCGTTGTCAGCGTATTGAGGGTACTCTTCAGCAGCATATCTTCAACCTCAACTTCATCAACGTCGTGTAGTTCGTCGTCACTGGTTGAATCAACTGTTGGAGCATCCTTGACAATATCATCAGGATTGAGTCTGAACATTTCTGCCAGTTGCTCGTTAGATAGGTCGTGAATTATTTCACCTTCTTCAGGTGTATAACTCACTGACCTTCTGACAATCCCTTGCAGATCAAGAATCATTGTGAGTTGAGACTTGACCTGTTGAAGGGGAGCAATATCAAACTCATCTCTGTGGTACTTTGGATCTGTTTGATTACACATTTCACATTCAAATCATTAGTAATATATCAAACAAAATGCATTAAGTTAATATAAACATTCAGTACATCGTTTTTCAATACAGAGTACAAAAGTAATTAAATACATAAACATCCACTATTTACTTTTATCATGTATGCTAGTCTCTTCGTGTGAAGGTGCAGAAGTAGAAGCTGACTGATCCTGTCGGTTCTTTGTTCTCTGCTCTTGACCGGGAGCTGAGACAGATTCAGCTGCTTCTCCTTCTTCAGTCTCTTCATCTGCACACCACTCTTCTGTTTTCTCTTCATCAGAATCACTGTCATCATCATCATCATCATCCTCACTATCTCTTTCTCCATCCTTTATCTTTAGAGGTTCCTCCTTTGATCCTTTTAACTTTAGCAAAATGGACCTCTTTGCCTTTTCCAACTCTTCTATCTGCTTACCTGCTGTGACGTTTTGTGCTCGGAGTTGGTCCAACTGAGTGTTCTGAGCAGCCAATTTTTGGGCCTGCTCCTCAATAGCTCGATCCTGCTCTGCAATTTTCTTCGATTGTGCAGCAGTCAGGTCGGTGAGCTGGCGGATCTGAGAGGTCTTTTCCTCATCAGCCGCCAGCAGTCGTAACACCATTCTATTTAAGGATGCCAGCTGTTCCTCTACCCCTATTGGAGGTAGAGGAGATCTAGAGGTGTGTGAGGGGTAGGCTGAGGGCTCGGTTTGGTGGCTAGTGGTGGTGGTGGAGGTGGTGAATATCGGGTAAGGTCTGGATGATGGTGGTGGTGAGTGTGGGGTGAATGAAGTAGTGGTAGCAGGGGTCTGGCTTGTGGTGATCGGTATGGTGGTGGTTGTGGTTGCTGTGGGGAGAGGTATGGTGGTGGAAGGTGTGTCTGCAGAGGTGGTAGTAGTGGAAGGTATGGGGGATGTGGTGGTGATGAAGGTTACCTTACGCTTTTCTTTTTCTGGCCATGGGGTTGAGCCATCCGTTTTCTCCTCGTTCCCCTCGAGGTGGATGCTCCCCCTTCAATCCCGCCTGAGGACTCCGGAGCATATGATGGATCAGTCTCTGTATCTCTGGATCCTCTCGGTTGTTCACCGACAGCCCTCAACCCGTGTTCTGTGGGAACCACTTTCCTTCCCACAGTCCGGGTCAATGGCTCCTCATCAGATTCATCTTCATCTTCCTCGGTAAGCACAAAATCTTGATGGAATCCTGCTGACTCAGTTACCTCAGCAGGTGAGACAGACACCGAGGGAACAGAGTCAGACACGGTGCCTCGGGATGGAACAGCCTCATCCTCAATGTCATCCTCCTCAGATTCATCAGTAGGAGGACAATTGGCTCCACATCGGAGTCACTGTCCTCGTGACACCATTGACGTCTCCCGTGCCACATAGCTTTCATCTGCTAAGTGGCCAATCATTCTCTTCACTTGGGGCTTAATCTGCTTTCCCCTGTAAACTCTCATTCTGCCCAGAGTAGTATCATCCATTATTTCCAAAGCCACTGCGTCATGACTCTCTTTGGGCAACTGTAGCAGCTTCTCGTTGAAGATGAGCTGTAAGAATCTGGGGTACATACAGAACCCCTCTTTTCCCTTTACCTCCAAATTCTCCACCAAGTAGGAGAATATCATGCTGGAAAAACTAAAGGGGTGGTTCAGAACCAGTGCCACGTAGGCATTTTGAATCTGGTCTGAGAGGTCGTCAAACCCACCCCTCCTCGAAGCTACACACTTTAGAATCACGTGTGCTAAGTACTTTTACTGGGGGCTCAGGTTGCTCTTGTTGAGCACACCTGAGTTGATATCCCCAGCGTACTTTAGCCTTAGGAAGCATCCTCTTACAGTCAATGGATGTAGTTTTGTAGGATGATCAGCATCCTCCCCGAACTCTAGGACCCTCTGAATATCGACGGCAGAGATCTCAATATCATGGCCCAGTATGGAGCTCCTGATACAATAAGGCTCACGAGAGCGGTCCACCGAGGCATTTTCCCAGAATGCCTGATGGAGTGATCTGTAAGGCGTGCAAGGAGTGGAGATCTCCTTATAGATCCGGGACCGTATCAGAAATGCAATTATGTCGGTAAACTCAGCCCCGTTCCTGGTGGTGTGATCCAAGTGGGCACAGATGTTGTGCTTGGGATATATGGTCCACTTTTCTGCCATTTATCTGTAACACACAAGACATAGAACTATTAATACATAAGACATGAAAACTTCTGTTCTAAGTGTAAAGTTGAAAGTCATTTTGATTCATTCGTGCGAATGAATCATGCGACTGAAGTCAGTCGCCTGTTTGAGACATGCGATTGAGTTCAATCGGCTGATTGAGGCATGCGATTGAGTTCAATCTCCGACTGAGACATGCGATTGAGTTCAATCGGTGATTGAGGCTGCGATTGAGTTCAATCTGCCGACTGAGACATGCGATGAGTTCAATCGGCTGATTGACTCATTCGGGTGGTTCAGTCGGTCGAATGATCCAATCGCAAGGTTCAATCGTGCGATTGGAGTTCATTCGAACGACCAGTCGCTTGCCCCCCTGTTCGATCCCTGTGGGTCGAATCTTGACCCTTCTAAGTCTTTTAACAGTGTGTAATGGTCCATTAGTCTCGTATACTTGTCACTAATAACCTATTAAACTCAATTTTAACATTTTGCTTCATTTACATAGGTGATTAAGTCGATTCGCAGTTCGGTTCTTGATTTAATCCAATGTCGCTATTGTAGTTCGATGATGTAGGATTCAAGGAGTAGTGTACCTGTAAAACGTCACTGGAATGTAAGTATCTTAACCGTAATGTATATCAGAATCGGAGGCAATTTCGACAGGGTAACGGTAATGAACGCGATTCGGGGTGTTTTGGGAGCGATGAGCGATATGCGATCGATCAAGACCCTTAAATACTAAACCTAGGTTCATTCGGCCGACTGGCCTCAGTCGCTCAGTTCAATCGGGCGACTGAGGTTCAGTCGTACGATTGGCCTAGTCAATCGCATTCAGTCGGCCGACTGAGTCTCAGTCGGTCGACTCACTCATTCGGTCTCCTTCATTCGCCCCTTAGTGACCGATTGAGCCTCAGTCGTCCTACTGTTTCATTCTCCCCCTTCCATTCGGTCGAATGAATCAATTTCATGTCCATTCGGCCGATTGGAAGCCATTCGCATAGTTGGTCGATAATCCTGATCCACTAGTGCGAATGGGTCACACTTTGTGAGTTTACAGTCATTTTTAACATTTACTCTTCAGACCCTTTTCACTTTTGATAATACATGGTAAGCTCTAACCAATTCAGTCACTTCAGACGTGACCTTTGACATTTTGAAAAACCATGTGGCCATCTCAGACATGACCCTTTTTAGGTAAGTTAATTCCTTCTGATTTCCCTGCTGTAGTCCGACAGACACACAAATTAAAAGATAAACATAGTAACTTAAACTAACTACACAACTAAAGTTTATGTTTGGATTTTTGTGAGAGATAAAACCCTAAGATGAAAATCTAAGGGATTTGATTAGGAGTAGACAGCTTTAACTTAGATTGATCATATCTGGACCAAATCAATTTTGGAATCAACACAGGAATATCAATCATTTTGGGACTTGTTATTAAGCTCTTTGACGCTTAAATTCTCGGTATTCATCCAGAGTCGTCAGCAACTTAAGGAAATCATACTGAAGCTCTTAGATTTTCACATTGAGTTGAACTGTTGAGAATGTAGTCACTAAGATTATCAGTATAGTTGTCCACTTAAATCCATACACAGACTTTTGACGTAGACTGGTGACTGATTTAGGTTTAATATTTCAGCTAACATTTGTGGATCCCACACTTATATGGTAATCAACATTCCTCAGAGGTTTTGAGTGGTCTACGGGTATTATTACAAGAAGAGACTATTCTTAGAGCTTTCAAAGAGAAGCCTGTCCTCAGGTCAGTGCCATCGCACAGCAGAGAGGCGGCAAACAACAATGAGTTCTAGAATATCTAGGTTATGCTTATCCTCAGGTCAGTGCCATCGCACAGCAGAGAGGCACACAACCTATCTCCTTGTTAGAGCAGCTTACTTTTATTTTACACAAAATGCACCAACAACATGAGCCATTAGCTTTATTGCATTTGTCTTTCATTTTTTTCTTGCTTTGCTCTAATTTTGGTCATCCGCACACTTTTGTGGTGTTTAAATGCTCATTACCCCTTATTGGAATATATTTGATTGTGTTAACCAGTGATAAGATGGAAGCCCACAGTTAGTTGAACAACTTAGTTTGATCTTGAAATCACCAATCAGGTCTAATTGTCTATTGTGTTGAATCTACCAACATATCATTTGTGGTCTAGCAGCCTCTAAGTCTACTTTCTCTATGTCACCTTAGGAGTTGCCAGTTTTCTATCATTTTCCCTTTTTTTATTGCTTAGACTACACAGACTTATACTTTGAACTTTTGCATCTTTTCAAACCTTAAATTTGAAAATCCCTCTTGACTTGTTCCTGTGTACCTCATATCCAAAGGATTGAATCAGTATCACAGACACATTCTACCTTATTTCAGCTAATTACCCCTTCCTCCTCTTTTTTTTTAATATTAACTTGCTGACATATTCTCCCCCCAAAATACTAAAATCATGTCGGATTTAATTATTTTTGGATTTTAATAAACAGCAAGGTAACATATAACATAACATAAAATAAACTGTAATGAAACTACATCGGACTACACATTATTCTCATAAGGAATTACCTCACTTTTCTTTTTAACGCCGTTGACCTCTAGCAAGTATTGAAAACGTGGTTTATCAAAGGCTTTTGTATAGAGGTCAGCACGTTGAATCAGTATTAATTTTAACCACATCTATTAAGTTCTTTTCAAAACAGTCTCTTATGAAGTGGTATTTAATACCGATGTGTTTGGTCTTAGGATGTTGAACCGGGTTTTTGGTTACTGCAATTGCAGCAAAGTTATCAACAAAAATAGGAGTAGACGAGAATTTCAAACTGTAATCCCGCATTTGCTGTTGAATCCAAATGATTTGGGAACAGCAGCTTACACAGCAACATATTCGGCTTCACAGGTTGACAATGCAACCGATGTCTGCTTCTTACACTGCCATGTAACTAATCTTCTCCCAAAGAATTGACACCCTGCTGATGTAGACTTGTAGTTCATTTTGCAGCCTCCATAGTCCGAGTCACTATACGCTGTGAGCTCAAAATCGTCATCATGGGATACCACAACCCCAGTGTGGGTGTACCCTTTAGATAGCGAAAGATCCTTTTGACCCCGATCAGATGATTGACCTTAGGTTTAGCCTGATATCTGGAACATAAACATGTAGCATACATGATATCAGGTCTTGAGGCAGTGAGATACATGAGGGATCCAATCATTCCTCGGTACATAGTGGCATCTACAAGATCTCCACTCTCATCAGGTGCTATATCATGATTCGTAGCAAGTGGAGTCCCAGCAGCAGAAGCATTCTCCATGTCAAAGCGACTGAGAATGTCTCTACATACTTGGTCTGATGTAGAAAGATCCCATTAGGTGTTTGATCCACCTGTAACCGAGAAAGAACTTCATCTCCCCCATTGCACTCATCTCAAACTCTTTCTTCATCACTGCTTCAAACTCTTTGCATAACTCTTCGTTCTTTGACCCGAAGATTATGTCATCAACATAGATCTGTACAAGCAGTAGGTCACCATCCTTTTCTTTAATAAACAGTGTACAGTCAATGACTCCCCTGCGAAAGCCGTGTTTCACAAGATGAGTCGAGAGTTTCTCGTACCAAGCTCGAGGAGCTTGATGAAGCCCATATAAAGCTTTGTCGAGCTTGTAAACTCTATCCCGATGATAAGGGTCTTCAAATCCCGGGTTGACTGACATAGACTGTTTCCTTATTTCACCATGAAGGAATGCACTCTTCACATCTAATTGGTAGACTTTAAACTTCATGTACGAGGCATAGGCAGGAAGATACGAATAGCTTCCATCCTTGCCACGGGTGCAAACACTTCGTTATAGTCAATACCCTCGACTTGGCGAAAACCTTGAACCACCAGTCGAGCTTTGTTCCTTATGATGACTCCTTGGTCATCCTTCTTACATTTTAGTACCCATTTGGTGCCAATGACTTTAGCACCTTTAGGTCTATCTACTAGTGTCCATACACCTAACTTCTTAAACTGCAGAAGTTCTTCTTGCATGGCACTCACCCACGCCTCATCATTTAGTGCTTCACTGACATATTTTGGCTCAACCTGCGAGACAACAGCGATAAGCACCATCATGAATGTAACCCTTCTCCATAACTGAGGCGTAATCAGCTGAGTATAGCTGATTTCGGGTTTGTACTCCTGATCGGACATCTCCAATAACATTGTCAAGGGGATGATAGACGTTTAGTCGTGATCCTGGAGTAGTCGGCACAGTCACCTCCGAACCAAGATTGTGAACATTTTGGTCTGCATCTGAGGAGTTGGAGTTTGAGGTTCCGAAGTCGAGGTGCATCACTTGTGGATGCTTGTGGACTTTCAGGAACTGGAACCTGTTCCTCCTGACCGTTCTGGTCATCTGCTTCAGTTTCATCTTCAGAGGAGGAGTCACTTTCATCATGACTACCCCTTCTGACTGAGTAGATGACTCTCCCTGTGTGCTGGGGTGTTTAGTATATCATACATCATCCTAGTAGCTAACTCATCATCCGAGGGAGAGAGAGGGATGTTGAAGGATTTGAAGAATCCATCATAATCGAAGAGTATGCAGGTCCTTTGCCTGTAGGTGGTGTGGTATATCTCTGAACGTCGACATTACACCACACTTCTACAAGACCCGTTGAGTTATTGTAAACTCGCTTGTTCGGTATGTTGTATCCTAGAAAAATTCCTTCAACTGCCTTCTCGCTGAATTTTCCTTCTTGTGTCTTCTTCAGAAGTGTACACGGTGCGCCAAAAGGTTCAAGGTACTCCAAATTCGGTTTGCGTCTTTGAAGTAGCTCATAACATGTCTTTCCGTGGCGCTTGACTATTAGGACTCGTTCAGTGTATAGCACGCATTTGCCACTGCCTCGTTCCAGAATTGGATAGGCAGTTTCGAGTCTGCCAGCATAGTCCGGGCTGTTTCTATCAAGCTCCTGTTCTTTCTCTCAGCAACTCCATTCATCTGAGGTGTGTAGGCAGAAGTGAATTGATGCACAATTCCCTTTTCCTTGCAGTATGCCTCCATCCCTTGATTCTTGAATTCTGTCCCGTTGTCTGAGCGTATTTGTCGAACTTTGAGCTTGTAGAGTGATTCCAGTGTGGTTACTAATTCCTTGAATGTCTCCAAAGTTTCTGATTTTGATTTCAGAAACATTACCCAAGTGAACCTTGAGTAGTCATCATGACCACATAGCAGTACGCGTCGCCTGCAATGCTCCTTGTACTAACTGGACCGAACAGATCCATGTGAAGAAGCTCAAGAGGGAGTTCTATTGAATGAACTTTCTTTTCCTTATGACCTTCTTTGTCTGTTTGCCCTTCTTGCAAGCTACACAAAAGTCAGGAAGTTGGAAGTTCTTGACATTCACTCCTCTAACTAATCCTTCTGAATCAAATGATCATCTTCCTTTGACTAATGTGTCCCATCTCTCCGATGCCAGGAGATGGAATCTTTCTCAGTAGCTTTAGATAAGAAACACTGAACCTCATGATCCGTTGTGGCAGCTGTTGACAGATCCAAGACATAAAGGTCTTTATATCTTGAAGCAGTCATCAGAACTTGGTCTTCTGGGATCATATATTCTTTCTTCAGCACGTAACACTCTGATTATCGAAGACGACTTTAAATCCTTTATCACAGATTTGGGAAACAGAAAGTAAGTTGTTCTGAAGTGTTGAACGTAGTTCACTTTATCAAACTTAACTTTCTGATTTCCCACTTCTCCCTGAGCTGTGATATAGCCTCCTTTGTTTCCTGCAAAGGAAACATGCCCTCTTTTATTTGTTTGACGTTAGATAAAAGGGCGCTATTTCCTGTCATGTGCTGGATGCTCCGCTGTCTATAATCCACGTGTTAGTCTCAGCACTATATCGAGCACCCTGCGCATACAAAGTAAGAATCAGTTTAGGTTAGGAACCAAGCTTTGACTGTCTTGGTTTTCCCAGAGGCATCACACATCATAAACTCCACCCATTGACCCTTAGAAGGTGAGGGTAGCTCAGGGTCCTTCTTGTTATCAGTATCAGACACGAGGGTGGATTTTTCTTTCCATAAGCCAGATTTGTGCAATGCCTGTTTATGATAAACAGTCGTCTGGCTTACAGGTTGGACTTTAGGGTCACTAGCTCTTCTAGGTGGAGTTAGAGAACTCCGCTTAGAAGACCTAGGTCGAGAGTCCAGAAGATCAATCTTCTTCCTAGGTGTCTGATAGACATGACAGTCGGAAGCAATGTGTCCACATTCTCACAGTTGTAGCATGACCTGCTATCAACTTTATGAGTAGACTTTCTTTGTGGAGAAGTGCGTGACACTCTAGTAACATCAATCACTTTAGTTTTTGACTCTTGGATGTTTGATGTTTTCTCTGGTATAACAAACTTTACTGATTTAACCTGTTTTCCTTTTTGGTGAACTGGTTTTTGACTTGAAGCATGTGAAAAAGTAACATTTGAAGTCCTTTTAGGTTCTGATTGACTCTATTGGCCCTGACTTTAATTAACTTTTTCAAATTCATTTTCCAGGTTAACACATGGCATTTTACCCTTGCCTTTGAAGTGGCCTCCTTTTGTTTCTTACCAGATTCAGTAGATGAACATGAGGTGTCTGGATCAGTAACAAGAGGAGTGTTCACCACATGATCCTTGATGGGGTTATTATTTACTGGTCTAGACTTGGTGTTCATCAAGGTCTCAGGTGGTGGTGGAACCACTTTGTAGCCTAATCCCTCCCCGTTATTCCTTTCTCTTACTAAGTGTTGAACTATGTGTGAAGAACTAGTCCAACTATGCAGTTTCTGTTTAAATGAATTAACTTCGACTTCTAAAACTACTCTTTGTTTCTTAGTGTCTTCTAGGGAGTTAAGATAGTACCTAATGTCGTTTGCTTGGTTAAAAGCCACTACTTCGGTTTCCCTAAGTTGTTTGGTCAATAGGTCTATCTTTTCTTTATAACATGCTCATTTTGTTTTAGCACTCTATTTGCCTCAGTACACAGACGTAAATTTTTTACTAAGTTATCATTATGGTCTAATAACCTAGCAAATTTTTCATCTATGCTCTTCCTAAATGTGTCACAATCAGAACAAGCATGGTTATTAAAAAGTTGGTCAGTGGTACTTACCTGATTGGTTCAGAAGTATTAGCCATCAGTGCCGCATCAGATGATACTGGTTTCTGTCGACTCTGGCTTTTCTGTCTCTGAGTGGAAACTTCCTCATTTGGCTTGTAGCTGACCTCGGCTGCAGTTGTTTCTTCACTATGTGACATTGCAATTTCAACTGCTATATCACCTTCACTCGCAGAATCATCGTCAATATCCTCGACACTGGCAATGTTAGATTCTCCTGGTGAGACAAACCTGAAACTCCAATCCTGTCCTTCATCATCATGAGCAGTTAGTGCTTTAGGGTCCTTGTTTGATGAAGTAGAATTAGAGGGTTGCTTGTCCTGGCGAGTAAATGATGAGAACGGGTTCCCATTCCCCGTCTTCTTTGGCTTGACACATTCTCGTTTGAAGTGCCCCTTCTCACCACAGTTAAAGCAGGTCACTTTACTCTTGTCGAAGCCAAGGTGGTGTCCTTAGTAGCAACCAAGTTCTGTCCAGTCTTTTTCACAAACTTTTTCGCCCTCCGAACAGCACTTGCTAAGGCCCACATTATATCCATTCTTTCAAGCTCCATCTCATCCACCTGCTCGTAGTCCTCATCTGCCAGATGGCAGTTTCCAATCTTCCCAGCAACAAGTCCATCATATGAATGAACCACTGCTGCTAAGAGATCCATATGCTCTCGTGCTACTTCCACTATCACATTACCGAAGTTCTCCGTCTTCAGTTTGGTAGCGTTTGCTTCTGATCCATATGATGGGTACATGATGACCCAGACGTGTCTGATCCAGAAGGAGAGGCATGTGAGGACCTGACGAGCTAGACACAAAAGCAGTCTGGAGGGGTGCTCCAGATGCCTTAGCTTGAGGTGTGGCGTTGTATAAAGCTGGATTTTGTGTGTACGAAGACTTCTGAGCTCTATACTTCATCTTTAGTGCTTCTTCTCGCAACTTAAGAATGAAGTCATTTATACCAGCTTTACAAGGATTCCATTCTGTCTCAGGTTAGACCCGAATGTAGCCCACTTATCCGGCAACCCGTCTGCGAAGTTGCTTACTTTTTCTTCCATGGTAGTAGCCACTCCATGTGTATGCAATTCGCTCATCAAGTGGTAGAATCTATCTATGACGTCGTCCAAGCTTTCATTACCAATTGATGAGAAGTTATCGAATTCCTTCTTTAACTCCTTTGCTTTGATTGCCTTCAATGATGCATTACCATCATATCTCTTCTCTAGCGCATCCCACAGTTTCTTGGACTGCATGTTCTCGAATACTGGTGGAATATGTCTTTGGGGATAGACTGAGTGATCAATGCATATACTCTTTTCTCTGCATTGTACTTTACTTTCTGTGCGTCGGTCATCCCGCTTAATGTTAGTTTAACCCCATCAGCTCCCACCGGTGTACTATAACCTGTCTCAATGGCTTCCCACATTAGGATCTACTCCATTAAGGTAGATCTCAAAACGTTGTTTCAGTAGGGAAACTCATCTAAAGTCAAAAGCTTTGGTGGTTTATTGTGATTCCCCCCTCACTCTCAAGCAGCAACAGATTCTGTATCCTTGAGTCTTTCCCAGCAGTAAAGGCTGACATCTGATCTTCCATGGAATAAACTTATAATCTAATCAAACAAACTTTACTGATGCGACTGAAGGATGCGAATGAGCTAATCGTGCGTAGAGCTCTGCGATTGGTTCAATCGTGCGAATGAACTGGGCGATTGGTTCAGTCGTGCGAATGAATCTGGTACGTATGAGCTATGCGAACGAACGGTTCAATCGGCCGAATGAAGGTGCGACTAGGTCCAATCGTGCGTATGAGCAGTACGAATGGAGTCCAGTCGTACGAATGTTTAGTCGTGCGATTGAAGCTGCTGTTTGCGAAAATTTCTAGGTTTGATGGTTTTCAGCCGTAAAAACTCGAAATTTTACAAGTTCGATTGCCTGAGTCCGTAGAAACCAAACGTCGATGAGCAGGGAACTTCCAAGATCACTTTTGATGCCAAAGATTGCGTTTTTAGTGTAAAAACACAAACTTTATGCAATCTTGATTGAATCAATACGTAATCAAGAGCCAATAGCTCTGATACCACTTGTTAGGACCTGGTATTCGACTGAAATACCTAGATCACGTGTATACCGGATCAAATAGTGCGGAATCCTATTTGATTGGCGATCCAATCAGTGAGACACACAAGAATCAATCAGGATTGAAACTAACTTAGAATCGATAAGGAATCGATCTAATGTGTTCTATGAACTTGGAGAACGATTTGGAAGGTTTTTGGACGGCTAGGGTTCGTATGAATTTAACTTGATCGAATCTCCCTGTTTTTCACGAATTGAGTTGTATTTATAGGTTGGCACTCTTCAATCGTGCGACTGAACCGTTAGTTTGGTTCAGTCGTGCGATTGAACCATGCGGTTGGTTCATTCGTGCGACTGAGTGTTCAGTCGTGCGACTGAGCCAATCTTATGTTACAGTCGTACGACTGATACAGTCTCCTGGTTCAGTCGTGCGACTGAGTCAATCGTATGATTTCTTCATGCTTATGGTTCATTCGCATGAGCCATTCGCATGGGAACTTCATTAAGTTAAGTTTGAATGTTTTAGTTAATTAATATAATATTATATGTAATCATTCAAGTAATCATAAACTCAATCAATTCATTTACGACTCATTAATGAACTATTAAACATTATAACCAACAGACTATCAATGTCAGTTCATTAATCATACCAAACAAGATCTATTACATCACATATCACGATCTAGGGACATACATGTATCAAAAATTATAATATGGATTGATCGGGTTATTCGGATTTCGGGTTATTCGGTTCGGGTTATTCGGGTTTTTGAGGTTTGAAAGTTTATCCGAAACCCGACCCGAATAAGAATCGTTTAATCGGTTTTCGGGTTGTCCTGGTAACGGTTTGTTTTGGTCGGATTTCTTCGGGTACGGGTGGGATCGGATCGGGTGGTTAATCGGATACGGATAAAATTGACGGGCCTACCCTCTAGTTGTGGATAATAGTGATCAAGAACCTATAAATTATTTAAAAGGAAATAAAATTATCTATGATTTATTCTATAACTTATAATAAAAAAAAGAAACTACTATCCATATGAATCTTTTTCTAAATGTTACATGTAGGATCCAGGGAGGATCTGCCCACATATCATCATTGTATCAATCATTAATATCTCATTAATCAACGGTTGTGTTATACAAATATTTTTTTTGGTTATTTATATACCTTATCGTTTTTATCTCTCTCCATCTATCTATATATATGTATAAAAAGATATAGAGAGATGAAATTAAAAAGGATATATCTATAACATACCCCTATTAAAAACATATCAAATGTACCTAAATTTGTAAATATTTTTCATATTTTAATTTCAATAAAATATCTAGATATTCACTTATCAATTTAAATATATATTTTAATTTCAAATCTTTCTTTGTTACTGTTAAATCACATTAACTTCTAATATTTTTCAGTTTAATATTATTGATTTAATTTCAATACAATACTTATATATTCACTTACCAAATTAAATGTATATTTTAATTTCGAATCTTTCTTTATTATTGTTAAATCACATTAACTTCTAATATTTTTATTTACTTTTTTTATACTATGAATAATTGTTTTATTACCATTAACATGTATATGAATAAAGGAACCCGATGAACAGTGATCTACTATTTATGTTGCTTGATGTACAACAACCCTCTGCACCACTGACTTTCATTTGTCCCTTATGCTTATTCCATTATACGTTTCTTTGACCATTGTTGTGATGAGGCGGTGGCTTTCCTTTCTAGAGAGAGTGTGGCTCCAGGAATGACCCACTGCGACATCTGTCCCTTATACTTTTGTTTTTGTTTGTTCGTTGATGTTGTTCTTAAGCTGATTTTCATCTTACGCTTTAAACTTGTATCTGTTATATAACGGTTCGATGATTATGAGCTTACCCTCAACAGAGATTTTTCTAATGCTTTCGACTATATTGTCAGGGCTAAGGATGCCTCTCTTTTTATCCGTTGTGTCGATGATGATGATGATTAGCCAATATGAGACTTTATTGGTGTTTTCTTTGCCCATTGATGTTGTTGTTGGGTGCATGTTTATCGTAGGTTATAAGGTTGCTTCTTTTGTTAGCTAATAATTAGCCTTGGCTAAGGTGAGGTTGAATCTATGCTATCTTGAATTGGTGCCTCTACTGGGTTGTTTTTAGGAAAACTTTTTGATGTTGTTATTGGAAATATCTTGGTGTCGATGATTACAAACCTTAGCTCTTCTAAGACTACGAACTTGTGTTCATTTGTGACCTTATTTCTCATAAGAGATCAAATGTTACACGAAAACTGCTTACTTTGAGTATGTGTTTTTCTAAACGGATGCCTGTGTTAGGTTGATGTTACAAAAATCATAATGATTTTGTGGGGAATTCCATTATGTCGATGATGACGAGCCTTAGCTCATCTGAGACTATGAAGTCATGTTCATTTCAAACCTTATCTGTTATACGTGATGGAATGTACCAAAGTGTTGATGATGATGAGCCTTGGCTCTTCTTAGACTATGAACATGTGTTCATTTGTGATCTTAGTTTTCATAAGAGACTGAATGTTACCTGTAAACTACTGAGTTTGAGTCTTTGTTATCTCAAACCGACACCTATGTTAGGTTACTGTTAGAAACATCATTACGATGTTGGTTTTGGAAATGCCATTATGTTTGTAACACCCGGTTATTTATTTATTTTGAAGCCGACGAATGAAAAAGAAGAAATAAAGTCCTAAGTCGAGGGACCAAACTCGCCAACAAAAGAAAGTTGGGTGAGTGGGGTATGTATATAAAGGGAGAGGGCAGCCCTTACCCTCTCCCCACACTTACATTTTCAGCCAAAAGAAAGAGGAGAAGGGAGAAAGGAGAGAAAAGGGAGAAAAGTTGGTTCGAGTTGGTTCGAGTTGGTTCAAGTGAGCACAATCGTTACGAAGCGAGTCAAATCGAAGTCCTTCTCGTTGTGGTCATTTGTGTGAGTTCTAGGACCCGTATTTTACATGTTTTTGAATGATTTGGGGCTCGAACACATCTGATAATCGGGTTTTTGAGTGTGTATGTGTGTGACCCGTATGCGTATGTTTATGTGTGTGTATGATTCGTTTGAGCCTTGCTTTTGAGCTTGTGTGCTTGAATGGTGTTGTGGTATGCATTCCTAAGGTTTAGGATGGTTGATTTGGGCTTAGAATGAGTTTGGATGAGCTTGGAGGTCGAAAATGGCAGATTGGGTTCAGGATGAACTGCATTCTGCATCAGCTAGGGCTAGGCGACCGAATGAAAGCCATACGGCCGAATGAGGTGTGAATGGGGTTCATTCGCACGATTAAGAGTTCATTTGCACGATTGGGGCTAGTCGCATGGGGAGTCATGCGACTGAGTGTCCAGTCGCATCAGTTCCATTCACATGAGGTCCATCCGCATTAAGTCCATTCGCACGATTAGGTGTTCATTCGCATAAGTGTTCATCCACATTGGTCCAATCGCATGATGTTCAGTCGCATGGAGGCCATGCGACTGAAGGGTGTCCATACGTCCGAATAGGGCTGTTGCACCCGAGGAGAAGTGTAGTTTAACTTCTGACTTTTAGGGGAAAGTGCAGATGTAAGTTTGGACGTAAAGGTTCCCGTAAGTTCATGTAAGATGACTGTTGAGGCCTTAGAGAGCATGTTGGGCATGATGATGATGATGTTGCATGATTATGCATATTATGTATGTATGATGTTGCCCTGTATGATGTTGATGACTGCGTATGTTATGTTCCTTATTATGATATATGTTTATCTTTCCTATGGCTTTACGTTGAATGTTAATGAATGAAATGAAGTATTATGTAATGTAAAATGAAAGATAATGAAAGAGGAACATGAAGTAAGAATGCATGCATTAATGAATGATGAACGTAATGAAAGTCTTGCAAGCACTATATGTCGGGACATGCCATTAAAAGGTGTTAGCCCAACGATGTGCGGGTTCGCTACCCCGGGAGGATGCATATCGGGGTCTTTCTTTGTGATTGACCATATGTATGAACCATTGTTGTGTGCCTTAGGTACTATGACCATTTGGTGCTGGGCACCACGGATGAAGGTCTATTATAGGTTTAGGTCCAGTACCATGAGCATGAAGGACATAGCATATGACAATGGTATACCTGAACTTTACCTTAGGTACTGTGACCATTTGGTGTTAAGCACCACGGATGAAGGTCTATTATAGGCTTAGGTCCAGTACCATGAGCATGAAGAGTAAAGTTCATGGTGATGACGAAAGGAAAAGATGTAATGATGAACGAACGAATGAATGAATGAACGGAGGTTAATGAACGATGAAAATAATAATTATTATCTATGTGTACGTATGATGTATGATCGCATGAAAAAAAGAACGGTTTTAACGAAACAAAAGTATGTTTTATTTATAAAACTTTAATCACTCAGCACCACTGACTTTGATGTGTTTTCAGTTGGCAGGTAATGATTGCTGAGGATGGCACGAGGTGGCTACTCAGCTCTTTTGGGATGGCATCCATTTATATAATGCTTTTGTGATGTAATGCAATAATGTATTAGTAACCGATTAACGATGTATTATTTTGCAAAAGTTTTTACGATGAAATGAGATGTCGTTTTTGAATGTTTCCGTTGCAATATTTTTGTAAGATAATTGAAAATGTATGTTTTATGTGCAATGATTTACCAGCTGTAAGGGTCCCGGGAATGGGGACTTACAAGTTGGTATCAGAGCAAAGTTTAAGTGAAATGGGTAAATTTTCAAAATAAACCTTAACTTGAACTAAGAATGGGACGGAAAGGGAAGGGATGCCAATCTGAGTAGCTGCGTGCCATCAGGTATTTTCTTTAATGTTAACCGGTATTATGTGCGCATGGTATGTGGTTATGTGTTGTATGTAGATTTAAATACTGATGTAGTCAGGACTGGTATGCTTGGAGTATGAAGAGTAAATTAAGTGGCTAATCACAACTGGCCACTGTAATTAGGGACTTATTATACTTGACATAAACTGAGTTGTTCCCTTGAATGACCGTGTTGGTGTTTGAATCTTTCAGTGTGCGTGTGATGGCTGGTGGTAGATCTTCGAAAGCCTCTCGTGGTGGAGGTCACGATGCTGAACCGCGACCCAAGAGAGGGAGACCCAGAGTTGAGAAGGTGGTTCATGAAGAACCAGAGACCCTTCATCCAGAGGGTGGCGACGAGAGCGCCAATCTGAGAGCCAAAGTAAAGGAGGCTGTTGTGGAAGAAGTTCATCAGGTCATGCAGACAATCTTAGCATCTGTGGTGACTGAAGTGATTAAGGCAGTACAAGAAGGGGAGAGAAAGGAGAGGAACAGGTCCTCGGGAGGACGAGAGCAACCGGAGCCTGAAATGGTTCTCTAGGATGATGAAGAAGAGGAGGAAGAAGAAGAGCATGTGCAGGAAGCGGCACGAGGCTGTAACTACGGGGTGTTTATGAGATGTAAGCCCCCAACTTTTGATGGAAACGGCACTGCTGCTGCTGCTCACCGGTGGGTGACGGAAATGGAGGCGATTCTTGATATCAGCGAGTGTTGGGAGGACCAGAAGGTGAAGTTCGCTACCCACTCTTTTGTGGACTCGGCTCTGTGCTAGTGGGACAATATAGTCCAAGCCGAGGGTAGCAGGTGTTGGAGCATATATAGTCATATATAGTGTGTCCGTTGCTTGTCGAATAGTCTAGGCTTAATGTTATGCACCTGATATGTTGTAAACACATGAAACTGGGTCATTCGCAGGAGCATATGCGAATGAGACTCAGTTGTATGACTGAGCCATGCTAATGGACCAACCGTGCGACTGAGAGGTGCGATTGGGACATTCATAAGACTGAACCATATGCATGGTCTAGTCGCACGATTGAACCATACGCATGGTCCAGTCGTACGATTGAACCATACGCATGGTCCAATCGCACGAATGGGCCCAGTCGCATCTAATATGGGCCGAGGCCTATATATACTAGTTTCAATGTGTAGAGAAGATAGGGGATCGAGAGGAAGTCTGCCCGGAGCCTAGGGCTGCCGGATGAGAGGGGAGATCATGCTCGATCTTCCCCTTGCCAAGAGTCTTGATTCTTATGTTGTAACGAGCTTGTAATCGTTAGGTTTTTATCAATGAAACCAATATTTGATAGTTCGTGTTATTGATTTGACTTTTGGTTTTGGTTGTTCATCCTTCCGTTAAGAACATGCTCGGATGTTTATCGATCCGGAGAAAAACCGACTTCACAGCAGGGCCATTGAGAGAATGAGATGGTCTAAACTGAAGAAGTTGGTGATTGAGGAGTTCTATCCTCATAGAGAAATGGATAAGGTTGAGAGAGAATTCCTGCAACTAGAGGCGGGAACCATGACACACCAGCAGTACACCACAAAGTTCAACGAAATGGCACGTCTGGTGCCGGATCAAGTGACACCTCTGTCTCGAAAGATCAAGAGGTATATTCAGGGTTTTCCAGCGGATATTCGCAGGCACATGATCGTTGCCCGGCCGAGCACGTTTAGGTCAGCAGTGGATTTGGCGGGGAGACTGTATGATGAGAGAACGGTGGTGGTGACTGAAGGTGGCAAGAAGAGTGGAGGTGAACGAAACTGGCAGGGGAAGAGGTTTGGTCGGGGTGATGCCTCGACAGGTAACAAGAAGGCACGGGTGGATGACCGCCGTGTGGTCACATCGAGTGCGGGGACGGAAGAAAAGTATGTTTTATTTTATAAAACTAGAACTCACTTAGCAACGCTAACTTAATGTGTTTCCAGTTGGCAGGTAATGATTGCTAAGCATGGCACGAGGTGGCTACTCAGCTCTTTTGGGATGACATCCATTTATATAATGCTTTTGTGATGTAATGCAATAATGTATTAGTAACTGATTAACGATGTATTATTTTGCAAAAGTTTTTACGATGAAATGAGATGTCATTTTTGAATGTTTCCGCTGCAATATTTTTTGTAAGATAATTGAAAATGTATGTTTTATGTGCAATGATTTACCAGTTGTAAGCGTCCCGGGAACGGGGACTTACAATGTTGATGATGACGAGCCTTAGCTCATCTAAGAGAACAAACCTACATTCGTTTCTGACCTTATTTGTCATACGAGACTGAATGTTAGGTCTGCATTATCTCAAACTAATGTCGCTGCTATTGTTGTCCGAAAAACTTTATGTTGTTTGCATTGGGAATAACATTGTGTCGATAATAACGGCCCTTAGCTCATATGAGATTATGAATCCATGTTCCGGTTTTATTGGTAGAACGGATAATGATTGCTTATACGGTTTATGTTGGCTGCAAAGTGATGTCACTATGATGACCCAACAACAATGTTATCAGTTTCTTTAGTGAGGCTGTCATTTATGCCTAATAGCCACAATTGACAATGTGTTCTAAGCCGTGTCATGAGTGCAGTCATTATGTAAACGTTCTTTAGAGACAAAAAGTTAAGTTGTGTCAATGAGAAATGAACACTCACGCAACGCGCGAGATTGACCAATCCTTGTTAGTCTTAATTTATAAGTTATAAACAAATTTAAACAATTTAACCCTAATTATTATCAAATACCCTTATCTAAAGCCCAACTCTTCATATTTGTGACACCCGGTTATTTTAAAAGTCAAGATAAAAAGAATAAAAGCAAGAAAGGCAATAAAGTCCAAGTGGAGGGACTAAAAGTGTCCAAAAAGGACAAAACTTTCAAAAGTTGGTGTAAAGGTGAGTATGGTCGCCCACCCTCACCTCACTTCACCATTTTTCTCGGTTTTAGAGAGAGAGAGCAGAGAACACTCTCGGATTGAAGAAGAATAGGAAGAAGGAAAGTGAATTCAAGGCAAGAATTCAAGGTTTTTATGTTTTTATGTTTTTATGTCGGGTTTTATCCCGCTTATGTGTTTGTATGCTTATAGGTTGTGTTTGTGCTCGGGTGTGTGTGTTTTTGGATGTTGTTTCTAGGTGTTTTGAACTCTTTGCAAGCGGGTTAAAAGAAAGAACACCCAAGTTGCACCAGGTGAGTTCTAGACCCTGGTTTTTACATGTTTTAAACCATCTTTGGGGCTGAAAACGTATTAAAATGATTTTACAAGTCTATGTGTGAATACCCTTATGTATTGTGTATGTTGGATGTTGGTTCTTGAATGTTTATAGGTTATTCATGTTTAGAATAGCCACATTATGCTTAGAACAGATCGGTTTGATGATTAGGATTGAAAGTATCCTAGAAACATGTTTTACAGAATGCTCATGCGCCTAGATAAGTACTCATACGCCTGAAATATGCCTTAGAAAGAAGTAAGTGTGAGCCATGCGCCTAAACAGTAGCTCATGCACCCAAAATTTGCCTTAGAAAAGTCTAAGTATAGCCCATGGGCCTGAACAGTGGCTCATGCGCCTAGGAATATTAGTCGGATGACCAAGTGTAGGGTCATGCGCCCTAATAGTGCCCATGCGCCCAAGTGGCCCATGCGCCTAAGAGTTCATGCGTCTGAATAGTATCCATGAGCCTAGATTGGGCTAGAATTTACTAAGTGTTCAAACGTCCAGGATTCCCCATGCGTCTGAACAGTACCCATGCGCCTGAAAGTGGCCCATGCGCCTAAGTATTCCCCATGTGCCTGAATAGTGTCCATGCGCCTGCATAGTGCCCATGCGCCTAGGACTTAGAATATTTTTCTAATTTTTGGGGAAAATGTGTAAAGTAGGCTTTGACTTGGGAAATTCCCGGGGAACTATATAAGTTGACTTTTGGGGTCATAGATGGTATGAGGGGAATGTTATGCATTATGATTGATGCTTATGTTGATGTTGATGATGATGATGATGATGATGATGTTGCATGGCTATGCATGATGCATGTTATGTATGGATGATGCCTTGTATGGTGTATGAATGGTATGTTATGTTATATTCTTATAATGATGAATGTTTATCTTTCCATGGCTTTACGTGTTATGTTAATGAATGAACCAAAAGTATTATGTAATGTAAAGTGAAAGATAATGAAAGAGGAACATGATGATTGAATGCATGCATTAACGAATGAATGAACATAAAAAGTCTTGCAAGCAAATGTATGGAGGTTCACACCCAATGAAGGGTGTTAGCTCAACTGTGTGCGGGTTAGCTACCCCAGAAGGATGCACACTGGGGTCCAATCCTTGTGATTGACCATATGTATGGGATCCTTGCCGCTTGCCCCAAGTATTGGAGTCAGCTTTGTGCATAATGTTCAGGGTCTATGAAAGAACTCAGGCCCAGTAACCAGCTTCGTGCACAATGTTCGGGCTATAGCATATGGCATTGATCCGGAATGAAATGAAAGATGAATGGTGAATGTACTTGCCCTAGGTACTGGAGTTAGCTTCGTGCACAATGTTCGGGGTAATGTACACGTCACAAGATGTAATGAATTAATGATGGTTAACGAACGAAATGAAAGATAATAATGATATTATATGTATGTACGTATGATGTATGATCATGAACGAATTAAACATATAGTATGGACTCTGAAAAGAAATAAATAACGATTTTATGTATGTTTTATTACAAAACTAGAACTCACTCACCAACGCTGGCTTTTATACGTTTTCAGTTTGCAGGTAAACGTTGCTAAGAATGGCACGAGGCGGCTACTCAACTCTTTTGGATGGCATCCATTTAATTAAGGCTTTTGTGATGTAATACAACAATGTAATTTTGTAACCGACAAACGATGCATTATTTTGCAAAAGTTTTTGTGATGAAATGAAATGCCATTTGTTTTATGTTTTCCGCTGCAATGTTTTGATGAATAAATGTAAAGTATATGTTTTACGTGCGATGAATCACCAGCTGTAAGCGTCTCGGGAACGGGGCCTTACAAGTTGGTATCAGAGCCAAAGTTTAAGTGAAATGGGTAAAATTTTCAAAATAAACCTTAACTTAAACTGAGAATGGGACGGAAGGAATGGGATGCCAATCTGAGTAGCTGCGTGCCATCAGGTATTTTCGTAATATTAACCAATTTATGTGTGCATGGTATGTGGTTATGTGTTGTATGTAGATTTAAATACTAATGTAGTCAGGATACGTAATGCTCGGGATATGAATAGTAAAGTAAGTGGTTAATCACAACTGGCCACTGTAATTAGGGACTTACTATACTTGAAATAAACTAAGTTGTTCCCTTGAATGACTGTGTTGGTGTTTGAATCTTTCAGTGTGTTAGTAGATGGCCGGTGGTAGATCTTCGAAGGCCTCTTGTGGTGAAGGTCACGGTGCTGAACCGCCACCCAAGAGAGGGAGACCCAGAGTCGAGAAAGTGGTTCATGAAGAACCAGAGGCTCCTCATCCGAAGGGTGGCGGCGAGAGCGCCAATCTGAGAGCCTCAGTAAAGGAGGCGGTGGTGGAGGAAGTTCATCAGGTCATGCAGACGATTTTACCATATATGGTGACTGAAGTTATCAAGGCAGTTAGAAAGGGATAGAGAAGGGAAAGGAGTGGACCTACGGGTGAAAGAAGACAACCCAAGACTGAGACGGTCTGTCTGATGATGAGGAAGAAGAAGAAGAAGCAGAGCCTGTGTGGGAGGCCGTACGAGGCTGTAACTATGGGGTATTCATGAGATGCAAGCCCCCCTACTTTTGATGGAAACAGCACCGCCGCTGCTGCTCACCGGTGGGTAAGGGAAATGGAGGCGGTACTTGACATCAGCGAGTGCCGAGAAGACCAGAAGGTTAAGTTCGCTACCCATTCATTTGTAGACTCGGCTCTGTGTTGGTGGGACAATATAGTCCAAGCCGAGGGTAGTCGGGCGATCGGGTGTCACACCCCCGCTAAGAGCGGAAACACGGGGGCGTAACGAGACGGGAATTGTCATAACACATGGTAAGCGATAGAGATGCAATAATAATAATGATGACAAGCGTGTCATGACAACACCCGACAACAAGGGGACTTGTGTCGTGTTTAGTCAGTATTCACGACAACATAGCCATAAGCATAAACATGATATAAGATAAACATAGATAATAACATTGTATGCAATTCCCACAACCGGGAACAAGTTACAAAGTATAACGTTGTTTGAAATAGATACATCAATTGTTTTCAAAATGACATGTTTGGCCCGAAAATGCATCATAGGGTCTCCACTAAGGCAGCACACCTAGAACCTCAGCTAGCATGATCACCTGAAAAGATATGCTCAAAATGGTCAACAAAATTGTTGGTGAGTTTGCAGGTTTAAAGTAAATAAGTAATTGATGTTGTATAAAGTTGTTGCAGAATACCGTGCATACAGTTATAAGTAAGCAAAATCACATGACAAGAGCTTTACAACCAAACCTAATGACGTACACAAGAATCTTGTCGGAATATATTCACCCAAGGCCCGTACCTGGCTATTGTTGGTAATAACTAGTATACCAACACGAGGGTGGGGGTGTCAACCTAGTAGTACTACCAATACCTAACCGTCGGTTCCACACTGGAATTAAATGGTTGTAAGAAAGAACCACAAAGCAGACTCAAGCATGTATCAGATAAGTACCCACAAAACAGTAGCACGTTGATTCAAAGTATGTAAATTGTATGTATGTTGTACAGCATAGAAAACGGACGAGCATACTTTTCCCCCATGTTTGTAAATGTTTGTAAAGTAATATAAGCACAAAAAGGGGCCACGAAACTCACATGTTAAGTGGTAAGTATGAAAGATCGAGATTTCCAACAGTTGTATGCAGAGAACAGTCAACACCTATTGATAGTTATTGTTAAGCATTAATGACCTGTACAAAGCGTATAGTAATGGTTGGTCGGTTCGGGTTGTATCGTTTCGGTCATGGGTAGCACACACACACACAAGCGGACACACGTATCAGATCTTATGTAGTTCCAAGTACTACGAGTAGTCGTCATTGCTTATGACATCCGTGAAATGATCTCGTGGTTATGAAAGATAGCACTTGTTAAGTATTTGGAGTTCCAATGGATTGTCGATAACTGTAAAATGTTAGGTTGTTTTCAATTGAAATAGTATGTGCATGTTGATAGCGTTGACTTTAATCTTTGTGGTCAAGCAATGACACTTTTACTGATGTTGCCTTATCATCATCAGACGTTCAAGGGGAAATTCACACTCAACATCATCAGTCACACAACAGGACCAGACGCTCGACTCAACGCTCCATCCTTACGAATCAACCTTCAATCGTACGAATCAGCTTCATTCGTACGATTGAGTCTTCATTCGCATGGTTGGCATTCAGTCGTACCACACAACAAACATTCGCACGACCAAAATTCCATGCGCACGAATCAATCCTCAATCGTGCGAATTAGCTACTTTCGTGCGATGAACCTTCATTCGTGCGATTGAACCTTCATTCGTGCGGTTGGACTCCAGTCGTGCGAAACACGCACAATCGCATACATTCAGTCGGTCACCTGACTCAATCGCACACAATCATTCATATGCATGACTCAATCACATACACTCATTCGCACGCATGACTCAATCGCATACAAACTCACAGTCGCTCGAATCAGTCGCACGACATGACTAGTCGCACAACTCAGTCGCACGATTGACTTAGACGCAAGATTCAGTCGCACGACTCACTCAGTCGCACGGCTCAATCGCCTGGCAGACCCAGTCGCCTGAACTGCAGAATCGCGACTGTGGTCGGGCTGAGCAGCCCCCGAGCTGCTCTAAACGCGAGTTTTACACCACAAGGACTACCAGGAACACTCTACAAACATACACAAACATGAAACACAAGCAGAAAGACCTCACACGCACCCACACGACCTCATGTGTTCGAGTTGAACCCGAACACCCGAAACCCTAGTTTGGACAGCCGTGAATAAGCAAGGAAAAGGGACAACCAAGGTCGTCTACCTGCTAGAATAGAGTAGACTAGGCCGTAGATGGAGTCTAGACAACAAGAACAAGACCAAGCGGGTTGGATTTGGTGCTAGAATGAAGAAAATGTGTGTGTAGGGAGTGAAGAGGTGAAGAAGATGAAGTGAATGAGGAATGTGGTTGGGAATGGGGTTTATATACCCAGTCCAAGTTTGCAAAATTACAAGTCTAGTCCCTGCACTTAACCCTCGAGTTCCCCAAAATTTGTTTCGGTTGATTACGACCTTAAAATGTTCGTTATATTAAGGTTAAAAGCGCGTTTAATGGCATTTGATAGTCTAAAATGGTTTTATTAATGACAATGGTTGAAATTAAAAATGATATATTTGGTGGTAACGGTGATAAAATTTATAAAAGGTTTATGCTTAACGCATGTTCTCGGAGGAAGTACAGGCATAAGGGAAAATAAAGCAGACATGATTCCTTAAAGCAGGAGTTCATGAAGAAAAGGAAGAATAATTAAAATATTTCTATGCTTATTTATGTTGTTCGATGGACCTTAAGGTGACGGATGTCACATCGGGAGGATGAGATGGTCGGAGTTGAAGAAGTTAGTGATCGAGGAGTTTTGTCCTCATCGGGAAATGGACAAGGTTGAGAGGGAGTTCCTGCAACCGGAGGCGGGAACTATGACACACTAAGAGTACACCACAAAGTTCAATGAAATGGCACGTCTGGTGCCAGATCAGGTGACACCTCTATCTCGGAAGATCAAGAGGTATATTCAAGGTTTGCCAGCAGATATTCGCAGGCACATGATCGCCGCTCGACCAAGCACATTTAGGTTAGCGGTGGATCTAGCAGGGAGATTGTATGATGAGAGGACTGACCCCGACGTGGTGTCAGGTATGTTTCTAGTAAACCAAACTTTTGCATCTGTGTTGTTTGATTCTGGTGCTAGTAGGAGTTTCATTTCTGCTGCCTTTGGTGCTAAGTTTCCCCAATAAGAGTAGATGTATTGGTGAGCCATTCGATGTAGAAACTGCTATTGGTAAGTCCACTAGAATTACTGAGGTGATAGAGGACTGTGCCATAGAACTAGATGGTCATAGGTTTTCTGCTAAGTTACACGTGATACCCCTAGGTGGATTTGATGTAGTACTAGGGATGGACTGGTTAGCAACCTATGAAGCAATATTGTGTGTCGCAAGAAGATGATCCGATTGACAGCACCTGATGGGGATAAGGTGACGGTTTATGGCGATCGAGTCGCGATGATCCCGAAAGTGATTTCGATGGCAGTGGCGGGGAAGTGCATGAGGCGTGGATGTAGTGCCTACTTGGCCTATGTAAAGGACATGGACGCGCCAACACCACCACTATCGGATGTACCAGTTATGTGTGACTTTCCGGACGTATTCCCGGAAGACTTACCCGGTGTGCCACCAGATCGCGAGGTTGAGTTCCAAATTGACTTGATACCCGGTTCTTAACCTGTTGCCAAGGCACCGTACCGGTTGGCTCCGACTGATATGAAAGAGTTAATGGAGCAGTTGCAAGAACTGATGGATAAGGGGTTCATTAGACCGAGTATCTCCCCATGGGGTGCTCCGGTATTATTTGTGAAGAAGAAAGACGGTAGTATGAGGATGTGTATTGACTACCGAGAGTTGAACAAGTTGACGGTGAAAAACCGATACCCCCTACCAAGAATAGACGATCTGTTTGATCAGATCCAAGGTGCCAGTTGGTTTTCGAGGATAGATCTTCGATCTGGTTACCATCAGCTGAAAGTGAAGGAGCAGGACATCCCTAAAACAGCTTTTCGCACGCGCTACGATCACTATGAGTTCCTCGTTATGTCGTTTGGTTTGACCAATGCGCCAGCTGCTTTTATGGATCTAATGAACCGTGTGTGTCGGCCTATGTTGGATAAATCGGTGATTTTGTTCATTGATGATATCCGGATTTATTCAAAGAGTGAGATTGAGCATGCCGATCACATTCGAGAGGTTCTTGAGACGTTAAGAAGGGAGAAGTTGTATGCAAAATTCTCCAAGTGCGCGTTTTGGTTGCGTGAAGTTCAGTTCTTGGGTCATGTGGTGAATCCCGATGGGATTATGGTGGACCCGGCTAAGGTAGAGGCTGTGATGCAATGGAAGACTCCAACGACATCATCCAAGATTCGTAATTTCTTGGGGTTGGCGGGGTATTATCAAAGGTTCATTCAAGACTTTTCCAAGATCGCTTCTCCACTGACCAAGTTGACCCGAAAGGATGAAAAGTTTACATGGGGTCAAGCTCAAGAACAGGCATTCGAGGAGTTAAAGGTGAGATTGACTCAAGCTCTTGTCTTGTCGTTACCCGAAGGAAGCGAGGATCTGGTAGTATATTCAGATGCTTCGTACTCAGGGTTAGGATGTGTATTAATGTAAGGAGGAAAAGTTATAGCCTACGCATCCAACAACTGAAGGTTCATGAGGTCAACTACCCTACTCATGACTTGGAGCTAGCAGTTGTGGTCTTTGCACTAAAGATTTGGAGGCACTATCTGTACGGGACGAAGTGCACCATTTTCACTGACCACAAGAGCTTGAAGTACTTCTTCGAGCAAAAAGATCTGAACATGAGTCAGAGAAGATGGTTGGAGCTCATAAAAGATTATGATTGTGAGATCCATTATCATCCTGGCAAAGCCAACGTGGTGGCTGATGCTCTTTGCCGAAATGAAGCAAGTCAAGGAGTTTCAAGATGAGGCACTGAAAGAAGATCATCTAAACTCTAAAAGAATGAGAGGTCTGGTGGGGAATTGGGTGAAAACACACTCGGTGTTAAAACCCGATTTGGACGAGTGTGGGTTCCTCGTTTCGGGGATCTACGTGTGAGCATTTTGGATGAAGCTCACAAGACTCGATACTCCATTCATCCTGGTGCCACAAAGATGTATCAAGACATGAAGAAAGATTATTGGTGGCCGGGTATGAAACGTGACCAATGAAACGTTGGTTAACGAACGAAATGAAAGACAATAATGATATTATCTGTATGTACGTATGATGTATGATCACGAACGAATGAAACGTATAGTATGGACTCTGAAAAGAAATAAATAACGATTTTATGTATGTTTTATTACAAAACTAGAACTCACTCAGCAACGCTGACTTTTATACGTTTTCAGTTGGCAGGTAAACGTTGCTGAGGATGGCATGAGGCGGCTACTCAGCTCTTTTGGATGGCATCCATTTAATTAAGGCTTTTGTGATTTAATACAACAATGTAATTTTATAACCGACAAACGATGCATTATTTTGCAAAAGTTTTTGTGATGAAATGAAATGTCATTTGTTTTATGTTTTCCGCTGCAATGTTTTGATGAATAAATGTAAAGTATATGTTTTACGTACGATGAATCACCAGCTGTAAGCGTCCCGGGAACGGGGCCTTACAATATCCAATTCTAATAAATTTACTAATATACCCTTTAATCCTTCATTACAATATTCCTAATTACCAACAATCTTTTTGCATAAAGGTTGTACCTTAAGTTTTGGTGATTGTACCCTTATTATATATATTACTAACCATTTTGTTTTTTATCTTTAATTTTTTACTTTAAACCCTAAAACATTTACCTCTTTTCCATTTTAACCCCTATATTTTTTTTCACCTTTAACTTTGGCCCCCTATTCTTTTCATCTTTTACAATTTTGTCATTCTACGTTTTGATCTAAATTTTATGAGTTAACATACTGCAACGTACGCTTGTGGTTTAACGTTTTTCCTCTCTCTTTTTTTCTGTTTACGGCTCCGTTAGTTATTTTTTATTATTGTTTTTAATGTTTTACGGTTCGCGTGCATGTTCAATGTTTTACGATTACTTCCCGTTCAATTTTATTTTTTTCATCTTTATTTATTTTCTAATACGAGTTTCATCGCTGTTGATGGTCGCGAACGATGATATAACATTGATGCTACTTGGCACAATTTTACGCCCCCACCGCAATTCAGAGGCTTAATACTAGTTACCTATTAAAAATTTCTTCTCTTAAATACTTAAAACTTTTAATTTTGTTAGCATAAACTCATAAAGTAAAAGAACGGTTAAGTTATATTAAAAGATGAACCAAAAAGTAAACAAAGTTTATAACTATGTTTTTCTTATATATTATTTAACAAGTTTTGAGTTGTAACTGTATCTATTTATTACAAGTGTTTATAAATTTATATAATATGTGATTTTTTTATTTTTTTTCTTAATAAATAATCATTTTCTTGTGGGCGCATAACAAGTTAATATTTCATGACATATACTCATGTTTGCTTTCGCACTGGTATTAAATATAATTATATCATATTATGAACATCTTTTTTCTTAACATTAAATTTTTTTTATACATGTGAATTAGTTCATATTATCAACATGTGTTTTATTTAATATTTATATATTATTCACTTGTGTATATGCAGGTTACTAACTTAGTATAAAATTAAAATAGTAATTAACAAAATTTATATTCCTTATTTCAAAACCTATTGTGTGATTGTTGCTTACAATGTATTATGTCTTCCAAAGTATTTATATATGCTTTGGTCAACGCCTCTTTTTCGATACCGTTCCATCTTTGAATTTCACCTTGTTGAGTTTTTTTTTCTTTTCAACTTATTAAGATAAGAATCTTGATGTGAAGATTGTGGTTGTATTGCTTGTATGCGTATTGTGGCTAAAATATATGGGTCTCTCCGGTCAGAAAACGTTACGAGGTGAAGGACAAGAATCTTGATGTGAAGATTGTGGTGGTTGATGGCTTGATGCGGGGCGAATGGTTGTTGCAATTGTTGTTCTTTGTTGCAAGGCTGGTGAAATAATGAACCTGGTGCAATATGATAATTTTATTGTTAACTATAAATTTATGAGAGATAGAAAGATTTTGAGGGTTTTAGATGTAACTAATAGTTAGTTTGATATGTATATATAGTTAAAAGTTGGAATATTTTTTTAGAAAAATAACCAAATGGCTAGTTTCCTATGATTGAAAATTAGCCATTGCATAGGTGGTATTCTTGTGACTCAGGATATTGAAAATAGATAATTTGGCTAGAGAAATGGTATTCCAGATAAAGAATTGTCTATTTTTCTCAATAGATGTAACCTCACGATCCCACTCTCACAACCCTAAGAAAACAACTTTAGTTTATATAATGTTTTCTCTAAACATTTGCTAGAACGTATCTAACACTTTTAGGTTTTGTTTGGTTTGATAGAAAGGAATAGATGAGAGAATGAATGAATCATTACATTTATTTATCCATGTGAGAATGAAATAAATCATTACTTTATTTAGTTTGTTATTTAAGAAAATATAAATGAATGAAATACAAAAGTAGTTATGATAGTGACGACCAATGGTGGTTGTGGCAAGTGGTGGTTGCAAGTGATGGTGGTTGGTTGTTAGTAGCGGTAGTGGTGGCTGGTGGTGGTGGGCAGTGGCAGCGGCGGTGGTGTTTGTGGTGCTAGGTGTAGTTGGTGGTAATTGGTGGTGGTGGTCAATGGTTGTTGTTGTTGTTAGTGGTGGTGGATGCCGGTGATGATGGTTGGCGGTAGTGGTGGTGGCCTGTGGTGATGGTGGGCGGCGGTAGTAATGGTGACGATGGTGGTGGTGGGCAGCGATGGTGGTGACAATGATGGTGGTAGTGGTGTTGGAGGGAGCCGGTGGTAATTGGTGGTGGTGGCTGGTTGTGGTAGTTGCCGATTGTTGTGGTGGTAGTGGTTGTTGTGGTGCCGATGGTGGTAGTGGTTGTTGTGGTGCCCGATGGTGGTAGTGGTGATGGTGCTACGTGCTGGTAGTGGTCGGTGGTGGTGGTGGTTGCCGATGGTGGTGGTCGGTGACGACCGATCTTAATGGTCGATGGTGATGGTGGTGACGATTATGGTAGTCAATGGCGACTGATCTTGATGGTCGATGGTAATGGTGGTGACGATCGATCTTGTTGGCCATGGTGGTTGATTTGGTGGGTGGGTGATATTGGTGATTAAGAGTGAAAGAAGGGAATAGAGAAAAAAAAAGAAAAGGATGGATGACATTAATTTAAGAAAATAAAATTAATAATTAATTTTATTACTTTCACCAACCAAACATTTAATTTTTCATTCATCTTCAATGATTCCCTCCATTTTGCTCTTATTTCTGCATAGGAAACACTAGCTTATCATTTTCATTTCGCTGCCATATTACTCGTAGGTAGGTTAGTTTTACCAACATCACAACCAAAGAATCTAACTTTGTACATGTTTCCTTGTTATGTATTCCCAAAGGGGACAAAATTACAAATTAAAATACAAATATAATTTAAAAAAAGAAAGGAAAATAAATAAACAAATTACAAGAAAAGTTGCAGTTCTCCAACCAATTTAATGAAAGATATGCCCTCATTTTCATTTTTTATGGGGTTTTCAACTTCGTTCTCACATCATTTGTTGGTTATGTTTCGAAAAACTTTGGTCATCATATGTTCTACGCTTGCAGGGTCACTTTACATGGTCTCTGTGTTAGCCTTTAGCTTTGCAGCTCGCAATGTTGACTTTGAGGAGGAGGTTGCCATTGGGGAGCATGTAGACTTCGACTTTCTTCGCCTTTGTTTTTTGGGTATGTTGGGAAGGTCTACGGGTGGTAGATCATTAAGTGTATCATCCGTAGGTCGTCTTCCCATCGCCTCTCCAAAATCTACTCATATACAAGCAAAATTAACACAAATTTAACATTTGTATTTTGTGGATCCATGAAATACCCAAAAATACAGAAGGCTTAATGTCATAAAAGAACCAACATCTTCTCATCTGGTACTAAAGAGTTCCTCAACCTGGTTTTATTATATTAAAGTCCCAGAATTTGTTTATCAAAATGCACGATCTAGTGAAATTAAAGACAAATGTATGTTGTTAGAACAATCATTACATATGTGAAAGCTATGTAGGCAATTTGTATTGGCATAGATGTTGTATGTTGACATAAAACGCTAACTCATCATATTTTTTTGCCACTTTAAGTACAAATTTATATTATCTTATATGATCAAAACAAATATCCACACAAGGCACAAGCATCTTGACACACTTTAAACGTCCCTTCATCTGTAAAGTTTAAGGGATAACAAATCATTATACCAAAATTTTAGCAAGTGTATTCTAAACAAATTTAGGGACAGTAATGTACTAAAATTTTGTTGACAATCTTTTCCATGCAAACTAAGAAAATATGGTTGTTTATATGATATTAACTTAATAAGAAATTCAAAACAACTCATCCAACGGTTTGTATGATGTCTTTATCCTAAATATAGTGTAATCAACTTGAGAGGCGTCTTGTATAAATGTCATAACTTACAAAACCAACCATTAAAACTAAAACAAGTAAAAGAGATGAATTAGTTATCAGCTAAAATACTTGACTATGCTAAAAACCATTAAAATCCCTTCTTTTAACTGTCACATAATTTTGGCCCCAAAAGGTCAAAACAAAAGGGAAAGAAAACAAACAATAAATTTGTTGCTTTCAAGAACATATTTAAATATAACATGGGTGTTCATGTGTTCTAAAAACAAAAAGCTCTTGTGACATATAAAGCCAAATATGTTTGAAGCTAAGAATCTTAGGTAAACACCAGTTTTCAAATGAGTACAAGTCACCTTTTTAATTGTACAAGTCATTTTTCCATTGGTACAAGAAGTTTAAACTATAATGGACAAACTAATTGACAAAATCAATCTTTACTTCAAGAAGCTTTTCAAAACCCGTGAAATGCCCACATTTGCCCCTAAACTTATTTAAAATTGAAATCAATCACAACTACCCACATGGTATCTTATTCCTCTTAAGAATATCATCAATCTATCTTGATACATTGAAACTTTTAATAGTCTATAATCAACATGCTTTGATGTATTTTTTAGCAGAATCATTCCATCCACTGAATTTGTTCCTAATTTTAGTGTATTATATTTGCATCAACAATGTTGTATCCTCCTAACAATAAAATCATAAGTCATAACATCAACCACATCAAAACTAAAATAGTGTAACTCTAGAATAAAGTTATTGGTGGTTAGAATCAAATCATTGTATATAGTTATTATTACAAATGGATTATCAATAACTATTTCATGCAGGGTGTTTACATAAAAAAAAGCTATTGAATTTCTTCAAGTTTCGAAAAATGATACTATGATAGATTATTTTTGTAAAAATCAACGATAACAATTTAAAGAATCAATGTCCAGTGAAATACCTTGAGAAGACCATGTGGACATAGCAGAACCAGAATTACCAATAGAAGTTGCAGCAAAATCAGGGGCTGTCTTGAATTCATTCATCTGAAAAAAAAAGTTATAAAAGATATCAGTTTGTTGTTGATTTCAGAGATTCAAAAATAAATAAATTTGGGTGTCAAAAATTATAAATATAAATTACCCAAGATGGAGCACTGCCAGAGGATCCATCCCAACCAATATGAGCAACATGTTTAACATCAGTTGGGTACCCAATCTCCATCTCACGCTCCTTTACAACTATACCACAAAATCAACATCAAAACCCCATCAATACCCACAATGTAGATTAACAAAAAGTACCCTAATTTGAACCCACAAGTAGATACAGAGAAGGATTACCAAAGATTTGGGAGATAAATTTGAAGCCTTTAAAAACTCCTTTGATCTTGGTTCCCATGACTATGGTAACTACAAGGGAACCCTCAAAACCCCTTGTAGAAAATGAAGTAACAAACCTAAAAGACGACAGAATCAAACAAATGCAACCCCTTTGCCTGTAAAAAAGCAAGTCAAGCATTATATCAAACAGTTGGTGTGCATTCCATAATTCCAATCACCAGCTCCCTAAAACTCAATAACAATACGGACAAGATCATTACCTTTTGCTTCACAGTGAATTCAACCAAAAAGCATTTTCATTTCTTTGCGACTCATACTCTGAATTCTTCTTCATTTTCTTTGGAACCCATGAAGGTAACAAATTCCAAGAGTGCAGACAAATCAAGAAAAAGAGGGGAGAATTTGGGGAAGAAAAAAGAAGGTTAAAATGGGTGGGGTTATGTATGAAATGAAGAATATATTCTTGAAGAAAAAAGAAGAGAGAAAGGGAGCAAGATGGAGAACCACAAAGATCTTCCACAAGTAGGTGAGGGTGGTTTTGGAAGACATTGACAGGTAATGATATTGTACTACTTTAAATAATAGATATTAAGTTAAGCTAATGTGCTTAAGCTAATATGCTATGTGCTTAACAAGATTTTGTCTATTAAATCAAAGGTTCAAGTTTTAAATTCAGAAATAATGTAATTTGGTATAATATAAAGATAAATAAATAAAAATTGTTGTTACAAAATAGATATTAAGTTAAGATATACTAATAAACATAACAAAAAAATGGATATGATTATATTAGAATAAGGTTTTGGATTCAATTCTCAAATGTAATAAACATAGAGCTTCATGTTGAGTCAGCGGTTTTCTTTTATAAAGTGTGTTTTATCTTGAGGGTGATCTCAAATTTGATAATAATAAGTATGAATTGATGAATGAGTTTTTTTCGGAGACGTGTTAGCTTAGAGCTCTATTCCGTAACGATAGAAATAATTGAGTAGGTCAATGGCATAAAATTTATTTTGAGTTAAATGTGTTTTACGTCCTTGAGTTTTCATAAAAATTGTCATTTGAATTCAAAAGTTTAAAGTATTATTTGCATCAAAGGTTTCATTAAAATTATCATTTGAATCCATTTGGCTACTTCTAACTAACACGGTTAACTTTTTCCGTTAAGTTTCCAACATAAGAGTTATTTTAATTAAAAAATTACAGAAAAAACCAACTCATGTGAGGGTTTTTATATGTTTAGGCTCTTTTGATAATTGTATTTGTGATTTGACTCTATAATTGTATTTTATTATTTTATCTTGTTAATGTATTTTGGTTTAGTAATCGTATCACTTTTGCCCATTTTATTAATTAAACATAGTTTTATTTAGTTTAAAGCTTAATTATGATTAAGATGATTGATGTTTTTATGATTATTATTCATGGGGAGTTAATTAATTCTATAAATTATTTTTTATTTTTATGATAATTTGTAATTTATGGTTATAATTTAAATAATTTATATTATATGACTTGTTTGTCTATTTATATATATTTTTATTTTGTACGTTTTATAAAGTTAGAAATGAATCATTTTTAGTTAGTTATAACTATATTTTAGACATCAAATTATATAAAATAAAATACAAGTATAACTAACTAAAAATGATTCATTTCTAACTTTATAAAACATACAAAACAAATATATATATATAAATAAATAAACAAGCCATATAATATAAATTATTTGAATTATAACCATAAAAGATAAATTATCATAAAAGTATAAAAATAATTTATAGAATAACATTAACAACCCATGAATAATAATCATTAAACATCAATCATCGTAATCATAGTTAAGCTTTAAAGTAAAGAAATCTATGTTTAATTGATGAAATGGGCGAAAGTGACACGATTACTAAACCAAAATAATAAAATACAATTATAGAGTTAAATCATAATTACAATTATAAAAAAAGGCTAAACATATAAAACCCCTCATGTGAGTTGGTTTTTTAATTTATAATTTTTAAATTAAAATAACTCTCATGTTGGAAACTTAACGGAAAAAATTATCCGTATTAGTTAAGAGTAGCTAAATAAATTCAAATGACAATTTTAGTGAAACTTCAGGATGCAAATGACAACACTTTAAACTTTTGGATTCAAATGACAATTTTATGAAACCTCAAGGACGTAAAACACATTTAACTCCATTTATTTTAAAAAACATGTTAACGAAGTTTATGCTATAATTTTAACTTTTACATCTTAAAAACAACACATATTTTGTTCATTCCTCTCTAATGGATGGACATTAACTATTATATTACATTTTTGCATTAGTTACATGAAATGTTCATGTGTTTAGGTTTGTTTTTTACTTTCGATCCTCAAATTTGAAATATTACAAGTTCGGTCCAAAGATTTGTCAAAATATATGAATGGTCATTAGCTATTTCCGTTAAATCTTAATAAGATGACCAAAATACTCCTGACTGTTAAAAAATTAATATTTATGATAAATAAGACCTACAACTTTATTTTCGACCTTAATATTCAAACCACAATGATTCTACCAAACCACCACCAGCACCATCCTACCAGACCACCACCGCTACCCCCCACGGTCGCCCACCGTCACAAACCACCACTGCTTACCCTCACAGGTTTTGACAAACATTTGCACTGATTTTGTAATTTTTCAAACTTAGAAACCGAAAATGAAAACATGCTTAAGCATAGGGACCTTTCATGTAACTAACTCTACACTTTTATATTTCAACCAAATATTTTTACACTTGAATAAACTATAAATAAAATAAAAATAAAATCATAGGACCCCAATTAGGCTACCTTCTCTAATCACTCCCCCATCATTTTTTTTCTTTTTTGCCATTCCCATCGATCCCTTGGTGCCACAAAAACCCGTGTTGCTGCTAAACAACTACACTTCTTCAACATTGCTTTGTTAGTCTCGGGTTGACACAAAACACTAAACACAAATTAAATTACAAATCAAGTTATGGATTTGTAAGTTACAAAATGAACTTACCAGAATACGAAAGTTTGAATTACACATATATGTGTGAGTATTGATTTGTTGAAATCAACCAAAATCGAGATAGAATTTTACTTTTCCTTTTTTTAATTTCACTTGTTTAAAACTAACAAAAAATACAATGCTTAATTTAATGGTATAATTATTTGAGTTACTTATTTTAAATGCTTAAGATGTTTATATAATTTATTT
>CM046452.1:80431114-80448614 GCA_025506515.1 Flaveria trinervia | reverse complement strand
GCACATAATCACATCAGTTTATCACAATACCACAATAACTTATCACTCGCTATAGCATATGATACGAAAAAAATAATACAACTATATCCTCTCTCTCTCTCTATATATATATGTAACATATATATGTATATATATATATATATAAACACATACATACATACGTACGTACATACATACGCACGTACCTACATACGCACGTACATGCATACGTACGTACATGCATACGTACATGCATACGTACGTACATGCATACGTACGTACATGCATACGTACGTACATGCATACGTACGTACATGCATACGTACGTACATGCATACATACGTACGTACGTACCTACGTACGTACGTACGTACCTACATACCTACGTACACACGTACCTACCTACATATGTACCTACGTACCTACGTACATACGTACACACGTACACACGTACACATGTATACGTACGTAGGTCCCTCTATACATACATACATACATACATACATACATACATACATACATACATGCATGCATGCATGCATGCATGCATGCATGCATGCATGCATGCATACATACATACATAAATACATACATACATACATGCATACATGCATACATACATACATACATACATACATACATACATACATACATCCATACATACATACATACATCCATACATACATACACATACATACATACATACATACATACATACATACATACATACATACATACATACATACATACATACATACGTACATACGTACCTACGTACATACGTACATACGTACATACGTACATACGTACATACGTACCTACGTACATACGTACGTACCTACGTACATACGTACATACATACCTACATACGTACGTACCTACCTACGTACGTACCTACCTACGTACGTACATACATACGTACGTACCTACATACGTACGTACCTACATTCGTACGTACGTACGTACCTACATACGTACGTACGTACCTACGTACGTACGTACGTACCTACGTACGTACCTACCTACATACGTACGTACGTACCTACGTACGTACCTACATACGTACATACCTACATACGTACGAACCTACCTACGTACGTACCTACCTACCTACGTACGTACCTACATACGTACGTACCTACCTACGTACGTACCTACCTACGTACGTACCTACCTACCTACGTACGTACGTACCTACCCGTACGTACGTACGTACCTACCCGTACGTACCTACGTACCTACCTACCTACCTACGTACCTGCGTACCTATGTACCTGCGTACCTACGTACCTGCGTACCTACGTACGTGCGTACCTGCGTACGTGCGTACATGCATACATACACACATACATACATACACACATACATACATACACACATAGATACACACATACACACATACATACATACATACACACATACACACATACATACATACATACATACATACACACGTACATACATACATACACACACACACATACAGACATACATACATACATACGTACATAAAGACATACATACATACATACATACATGCATGCATGCATACATACATACATACATACATACATACATACATACATGCATACATGCATACATACATACATACATACATACATACATACATACATACGTACGTACGTACGTAGGTACATACATAGGTACATACATACATAGGTACGTACATACATACGTACGTACATACATTACGTACATACATACGTACGTACATACATACGTACGTACATACATACGTACGTACCTACATACGTACGTACCTACATACGTACGTACATACATACCTACGTACATACATACCTACGTACATACATACGTACGTACCTACATACGTACGTACCTACATACGTACGTACGTACATACGTACGTACTTACACACGTACGTACGTACATACATACATAGATACATACGTACATACATACGTACGTACGTACATACGTACATACATACAGAGATACATACGTACATACATACGTACGTACGTACATGGTTACGTACGTATATACATACATACATACATATATATATATATATATACATACATATATATACATATATACATACATATATATATATATATATATATTTATATATATTGCGTAAGAGATAAAAACCTAAAAACATGTCTCTTCTAGCCGTCATAAACATGTATATGTATACAATATACACTTAAGTATAGGTGTTTTGTTATATTTTCATGTGTTATCTTTCTCAATTTAACTTAAAAACTAAATGTATAATACCTTAAAACCTAGATTTGAATGTATAAACACACGGATAAATATTTAACTTTTCAATTGGCAAAGAAATAGAAGTTAAACAATGAATCATGAAAAGTAAAATAGCTGAATTTAATAGACCAAAACTATACAGTAGCAAACTATGTTGATATATAATATATAATACTCTAAAGTAATAAAACTGTTTATTAATATATCATTAAATTACTTGACTATAAACATGAAGGTTTGTAGCAAGCAATATGGGTTCACATTGAATGGAAGACACAACTTAATTAAAAATAAAATAAATTACTATTTTAGTACTTAACATTTGGTAAAAATCATTTTAGTCAAAAGAATTATAAATGACCTTTTTTTTAGTATGATAGTTTTATTTTGTAACACATTTTATTAGTTCGTGAACCCTGTTAGTGTTGTTACATTAAGTCAATAGAAAAAAATGCCCCTCTAACATAAAATTATAAAAAGTAAAAAATATATATTCTTCAACAACGACAACAAAATCATTAACGGTTACACAAACCCTAAATTGAAATAAAAACATCTACACAATAAGCCATCATCATCACATGGGTTTCATCCTCTACCATTTTAAGGTGTAATGAAGATAGCAAGAACATGATGATAGTTTTAAAGAAGCTTAAACTAGGCAGAAATCCCAAATCTAAGAAATATTTATGTGTACAGAAAATCCAAAATATAAGCATAAATTGAAAGGAGACGATTATTGATGTCTAGTCTCATTAGTAGTAGGGGAGTTTGTCGATGATGATAGTGATATTATGGTGAGCGATTCATAGGAGATGGTGGCGTGTGATGAGAGAGATCAAAGGGAGGAGAGACAGAGAGAGAGAGGTGGCGGTTGCTTAGGCGCCGATGGCTTCAAAAGACAGTAGAGGTTGGTTCATCCAATGATGATTAGAGTACAAAAAAGACAAGATATGTGAAAAATAAGAGGTAAGGGTGATGTATGTTTACATTTACTTAACGGAACAATATTAATGATGTTAACGGACTGAATGAATATTATTACAAAAATGAATCTATTGGACTAAAAAGGTTATTTTTAAATGTTTGAATTAAAATGATTATTTTAAACAAAACTCAATGATAATAATTTACTCTTAAGAATGTTATTAAAGTGATTAGAGTTTAATCGATAATCAAATTCCTCCAGGTATATATTCAAGTTATCATTATAATAATCGGGTTATGGAAAGTGATTGACCCGTTTGATTACTTTTAAAGCTTATAAAATGTTGGATGCTGCTGTTCAGAACTTCTTAAAATGTTTAACTTTAAAATCTAACAAGGTGAAGATATGTATTTATCAACTAGGTTAAAAATTCATGTATTACGTGGGTTTTAATAAAAAAAATATAAAATAGTTAGTATTAAAAATTCAAAATTATTAAACAATGTTTTAAGACATGATAGAGTTGAAATTAAGTATACATGAATAGTGTAACTAATAAAACAATAATATCATATTCTTAAACTTTCGTATCTAAAACATTTTGTATTTAAACATTAGCCTTTAAAATTTTGTATTGAAATAATGTCATTTTTATAAAAGTATTGTTTAACAAAAACCCAGTTTTAATTGCATACGTTATTTAAATGCATTATAGAAAAATTTATTTTTTAAAAGGATTGGTTTTAATTTTTTCATATTTTCAAAAGATTTTATTTTTTAGAACAAATTTGCATTTTATAAAACAATTGCTTTTAATTATTTGGTGCTTAATAAAAATGTAATTTTAACTTATTTAATACATATGTTTTCGTAATCAAAGTGATAACATAGAATTAAAATAAATATAACAAATATATATATATATATATATATATATATTGTATATATATACACACACTTAAATATACAAGGAAAAAAAGCACACATGCCTTTGAAAAAATCCACAAGGTTGATAGTTTTGTTAAACTCGCACCTTTTGTGTTTTATGCTTATTGTTATGAGTTATGCATTCAAAATAAATTACTATTAATTGGGTTGTATAAAAAATAATAAAATATTATTTAAAGTTTTTGATATGACACAACAAATTATTTTGATTCTAAAGTGATTTGTATAGTTTTATCTCTTAATCACAGATCTTAGATTAATTATATCTTTTAACATAAAACCAAACAATCGTAGATTATGTATTTAAAAAATAAATTAATAATATTTTATTTATTAACTCTATTTTTGGTAAAAAGTAATAAGTTAAAACACTTAACAACCTTCAACCTAATTTTTTCATGGTTTACTTCTTTAAATCATTTCTTTAACCTATTTTATATCAATCAACAATGCTATTAATCATTTATGAGATTAATAAATATTATGAAATATTTAATTTAAATTATCATCATTTATGAAAAACTAAAAAATTATTAAAATTAAAAACATTTGTTACCATAAAGTATTTAAAAAGATTAAATTGACATAAGATAAAACCAAATAAAATATATAAACTTAATCGGTTTAAATTTAAATTAGATTATGCATCTATTTGATATTTTATTAATATTCATATTTAATCTGTTAATTTATATAACTGTTATTAATAAAAAATTTTAGTCATAAATACCAAAATACTAAATACCCAAAATATCTCTACCGAGTGTATTAAAATTAAATGAAATGTTTATTTTATCCTAAAAAGATGCTTTGTAAGGCACTATAAAAATGACACTTTATGTCAACGACACTTATAGCTACAACATCAACCGTCGCTAAAAATCTAGTTTATAGTGTCACTAGGGTTTTTGACAACAAATGAGTGGAGGGAAAAGTTGACGCCTTCTCGAAACCTTTTAGCAACAACACTTATACCGACGATTCTTATAGCAACGACATTTTTAGTCAATAATGATGAATCTATGTTGACGACTTTTTAGTGACTAAATGTCATCAATATAACTCATTTTAGGCTATAGTAACACAAATTGTCGCTATAGGTCTTTCGAATGTCGTCGCTACAGGATCTTATTATTTTAGTGATGATATATAGTGAGTTGGCTTGCACGATACGGTGTGTGATGCTAAGGTTCTTCGCCAACCTATATTAAACATTGATCATAGTTGGGGGTGTTGTTGTTGTTGTTGCTGCTGCTGCTGTTATAGCTGTTGTTGTTGCTGTTGCTGTTCGTGTTGTTGTTACTGCTGCTGCTGCTATTGCTATTGCTACTTCTATTACTACTGCTATTGCTACTGTTACTGCTACTGTTATTGCTACTGCTACTGGTACTATATATATATGTAGTATTATGATACCATATAATATATATATATATGTAGTATGATATATTATATATGCATCATATCATACTACATATATGTAATAGTTAAATGAAAAATAAAAATAAAAAATATTTAAGTAATCTACTAAACACCTTCAAAGTACTACAATATATATATATATATATATATATATATATATATATATATATATATATATATATATATATATATATATCTATCTGTGTGTGTGTGTGTATTTTGGGTTCTGATGTAGACAAAAATAGATCGTTACTACACATGAGTTGCGGAAGATTTTGAGTTGTTTGGAATAATAGCGCACGATCAGAGAGTACTGTAATAGATGTTTTGATGAAATCAAGGTAATGACAATAAATGGTTAAATTTTCATTATGATTGATGATAAGAAGACAACTCATTCTCATCTTATACTTCTAATATACGGTTTAATTAGTACCATATACGTCATGCCATTGTGAACGTTTAACCAATTTCAATGTAACAAATAAATGAGGAACACATAAATTAGATCCAAGCAATGTCATGTGGATATTGAAAAGTGCACATATATAGCATCATCACTATAGCTAGAAACACTACTCATAATTCTAATGTAATTTTGTGTACTTAAAGTAATAAGAACATACCTTAACGGCTTGGTTTGCAGCCCTCGGTTACTAAACTCCACAAAAGCATGACGGCAACCATCTTGAAAATATAATTATAGACTCAGAACTAATATATATATATACACACACTATACATATACATGATTATTATACACAGTATAAATAAATAAGATTGACAAGACCGGGTATCCTCTAATTTGGATGTTCTTATGCTTGAAAAGACCGGATTCCTTAAGTGCCCGGGCTAGTGATTTACGCGTAACCTGTGGAGGTAAGTCATTTACTAAGATCTTCTTAACTGCAGCATGTATTATAATCGAGTTCAATAAAAATCAATATTACCACCACTTAACACTCACTATATGTAACCAAATTAAGCATTTATTTGTGTCATACTTAGATATTGATGGAGTAACAATCTGAATTGCAGCGGACAGATGGGTTGTCATGGGAACCTATACATAGCTAGTGGAGGAACTAGTACTGATATCATCTCAGCCACTTCAGCATTTAGATGTGGATTCTTTACAACCTGACCATTGTTAATATCAACAACTTCTTTTGTAGAGCTAGCTTCATGCTTTTGGTCCTCTTCAAAAACAGCTTCTGTGGTGGTATCTTTTTCTTAACAAATGAGAATACAAGTTAATACAACACACTACAAATATAATCAAATCAAGTTAACACAACCCACTACATGAACTTGGGAGTAAAAAGATAACCAAACTATTTATACAAGTTTCATTGGATGTATTCACATAGCTCTTGTCAGTTAATTGAAGGATATCATTTAGCACATAAAAGCTTATGGCTTGTGAAGCCAACACAAAAGTTTGGGAAAATCACTTTAACATGTTATCCTTGCTTAGTAAGCCAGTACACATATTATAACCGACTGTGCCATTGTGTCTTGGGCACGCATAGAGAGTAGAATGATAGTCGTGTCGGTCATATCAAAATGAATGATCTCTTTTTTAATTTCCTGAACCAAAACAACCATGCATAGAGTACAATATATTACGAGTAATTAAACTGCATATAGTATCTCACGTGCAACAATAATTTAAGTTGTGAGTTATAGAACTCATGTAAAGTCAAAAGTTTTTCTTAATTACACATCTTGATTGTTGATATAGATCGGATTCCACTATCTCCCGCACGAGATAGGATACTTTCTCCTTGTAATATTAATAATTTTTTTTCTGGTAAATAACGAAGAACTTTATAGTAGCATCTCACAAAAAACGTCACCCACTTCTTCGGCGGAGTGGTGGTGCCCAGGGGGATGGTGGTGATTCTCTTTGGAGCTGCTTGCATAATGTTTGGTCTTTCGAATCATCTTATTTCTGCAAAATCAGTAATTAAAGCTTCTCTATATAATTACCATATATCTAGTTTTTTGAAGAATCAATCTTGACTAGAATGATACAGAATAGAAGTGTCATAAACGAAAACAGTTTTTAAACCGATCTTCTAGCTACTTTTGCATTTAAGTGGCATCGTAAAGATCGATAAGCATTATGATAACTAAATTTCTTTAGTCAACAAACTAATATCGGTAAGCATCAACATATAACAATACTTACATGTAGTAAATTAAGCTCATTAAATTTGTAGACCGACACGATTAATGATAGGGATTGAATTAGGTAAAAGAGGAAAATCAAAGATGCACTCTATATTGAATTTAAGAAGATGATCTCAAATGATCTACAAAGATAACTATCCACCGAAGTGGTCCAGGGCTATGCCCTTCTCATGCTAATGCAATGAGCCTAACAAACTATCCACTATCTCTCCTCCCCTTTAAATGACTAATGATCCTTATTTATAGAAATAGAAGTTACACTTACCTTTTCCCATAATTACAAAAGGCTATTAAGTAATACACTAGAATTAAATCTCTATCAATACTCCCCCCATAACACAAGACTTGTCCTCAAGGCTTGTTAGGAGACCTCCCAACAGTATGAAGAACCCCATCCGAGTGGAAATTGTCCATATGCTCAAACTGCAAATGCAGCCCCTCGAGTCCATCTGATTCATCATCCCCGAACAACAACACATGAAGGGTACCTTCTGGACACTTATGAGCTGGACTATATAGTTGTCCACACTTGAAGCATAGTCATTTCTTCCTGCGTTCTTCCCACTCGTGCGAGATAGGGAACGAACACCACGATCATGATAGCGTGCGTGCCCACTGGAAGGCCCGAAATTCCCAACAGTTTTGGACATCGTATTGTCCAAAGGACGATACCCGATCCCGGAATCCAACAAAGGTAGGCCGGCATGTGGAGAGTACCGAAAACGGGACAACAACGTGCTGGAATTTGATGGACGAAGCATCAATTCGACATCCTTAGCCAAAGACATCGCATCAATGCAAGAAGTTGGACGGTGTAAACGAACCCTCTGTTTGACATCATCCTTCAAACCAGCGATAAAATAACCGAGAGTTTGAGACTCTGGTAAACGAGGGACCAAGGACAATAAATACTCAAAATCATCTATGTAATCAATGATGGATTCCGATTGTTGAATAGTAGCTAATTGTTCATAAGGATTTTGAATTGCGAGACCATTGAAACGTTGTAACAATTCTGATTGAAATTCAAGCCAAGTCAAGGAAGGGCGAACTTGAGTGATGATCATAAACCAGTGTTGAGCAACCCCAATCATGCTCAGTTGAACGAGACGCAAATGGATGTCATTAGCAGTATTATTGATGCTGAAATATAGATTTGCCTTTTGGATCCAACCTTACGGATCAAATCCAGAGAACTCAGGCAATTTCACCTTCTTCACAGCCCAGGGTAAGCCAGCAGAAGCATCTATTGAATCGATTTCGAGCCAGGTGAAGTGAAAACCATACCCACCGAACTGATTCAGAAGACCCGTCAACAAGCTTTGGACCCTACTGTAACATCCGCCTAATTTTAATTTATAAACCCAAAACTCAAAAACCATTTTGGACTTTCAGGCAAAGAAAGTTTCATTATCAAATTTGACTTAGTTATTCTAACAAATCATATGAATTATAAGTGTAATTTAATCATAAAAAATGTTTTATTTTTCATTATTAAGTCATTTAAACAGTTTATAAGTTATACAAAATTGATAAAGTATATAAGTTATAGTGCTTAGTGTTAAACTTATGAGGTTTAATATATCATTTATGATTCCTAATTATTAATAAAAAACAAACATTAAAATTTCTAAGAGATTAAAGATATAATTATATAAGACAATATTATTAATCATCTTAACAAGTAAATACACATATTTGGCAAGATTTATCATTTTTATATATGTAAATTAAAAAGCATCAAAAGTTTGGATTTTGTAAAGTATAGGGTTGGAAGGGTAATTATTAAAACCTTGTTTTGAAAGTTTGGTCATGAAATAAAAGTTAATAGAAACCTAGGGACCATATATGTAATATGGTTTTAAAACCACACTTTCCCCACCGTCGGCCTCCCCACCGTCGGCCTCCCCACCTTCGGCCGACTCCGGCGAAGCCCCAAACGACGGTAAAACGGACGAAATCGGATCTCAAACATTGTGCAACCGATCTATGAACTTAATTCGGCCTCGTTAAAGTCTTTAAATTGGGTTTAACGTCGTGTAGGAGGGGATCAAACCCGGTAACCGTTTCACATTAAACTTTCATAGCCGTTGAAATTAAACTCAATAATATCAAATTAAATGTATCATGATCGAACGTTTAACTAATCTAACTTAACTTCTATCGAACTCAATTCCACCTAAAACACTTTGAAGCCTCTCTAATAATTCCTCTCTTCATCGCGACTACAACGCTAGGGTCCTCACCAATCTGTCGATAATAACTTAAATTGGAAGAGGGATTTCGTCCATCAAGATCCTTTGAAGCTTCCTGTGCAAGGAATTTGGATAATATCAACGATTGCAACTGAACCACTTTCATGTTATGGCGTTATATGTACAATCATTACTATGCTGCTACCCAGCGAAGTCATAGATCTAGGGCCAGACAAGCCTGTTTTGGTTGATCCAAGTACACTTAGCTGATTGTATAAATCTTGTAAACGTTTGAGACTTGTAAAACTTTGTTGAGGTTGATTGTTGTATTGTTCATAACATCCCTAACCACTTTATTCACTAACTTATGACTTGAATTGCCATCTTTTATATAATCTATGTATTAAAACTATGGAATGCAAACTATGGAATGCTCACCAACATTTTTATGTTGACCTTTTTATTTTAACATGTTTCAGGAATATCTTAAGTTTGTGTTTCAACTCTTTGAGGCTTATCACAACTAGGATTGGACCTAGAGATAAGATGGAAGATCATGTCTATTTGTAGCATTTGCACATGATGTATTCTGTGTTGAAACTTTTGCTTGTAATGTTACAATTGAATCTTATGATTATATATTTGGATTTAATAAATAGCGTTATGTGGTTGTGAACAATCGTAACCCTCACATCGACGTTTCGACTTTTCCGCCGTCAAGGTTGGGGTGTGAAAGATTGGTATCAGAGCCCATAACTATAGGGATTTAGGTTATTAGAAATGGTGACCTAGACTATAGTTCATGAACCTATAGAAAGATCCTATACCTTGTGCTTACATTTTGTTTGCATTCTACATAATGCTATGCCTTTTGTGCAACTTGATGCCTTAGCATAGGATTGCCTTATGTATGCTTAACTTAGTTACTGTCTCCCTAAACTTAACTTTAACTCTTTGACCCTCCCCGACAAATGAACTTCCTAAACTTTGCTCACGACATGTGGAAGCTACACTTATCGTCGTGGGTTCAATTCTTAGACTCTATGTCTATATCTATGAAAATCCCATCAGGTTTGATTCTATGAATCAAGAAATTTGTATGACACATAGACACCTGTATTCTAGATTTCCTGCAAAAGGCCTCGGACTAAGGCAAGCATATCGTATAAATCTCATTGTGAGACCAGTTATGCTTACCTGGGGATTTCTGGGATGAGTGATAAACTATGGTCAAACATACACAAGTCTCTATGGCAAATGGTTCAATTTACCTTGACGTGTCAATGATTCCAAATGGTAATACGTTACCAATGGAACCATCCTCTTGTATCTTAAAATCCTTGATTTTCTTGAACTGTTTATCACCAAGTTTCATATCTTCTCATTTTTACAACATATAATGTTCGGTTAATATTGAACCCATTCTACATTTCAACTTCTACATTTAAACATCGTTACACGTTGGGTGTTCATGTATCTATTTCTATACCTTAACCAACGTGTGCATGACTCTTATATATCCAAAGATATTGGGAATCTAAATCGAATGGCCTTCAAAAATTTTAAACCGTTACTTAGGTTCTCAAGCCTCTTAAGGATGTGTCCCATAATTAAGAACATGAAATTTGTAGGTGGAATTCTACATCTCGGGATACTTTGTCTAACGAAGTGAAAATAGTGATCTGATTCGATCATTGAATCCGTTTACTTGACTTGAAACCTTGAGATGAGTGACCGCTTATAGGTACGCATGTCTTTAATAAGCTTATGGCTGATCTCATATCTTGAGAAGTCCATATATTCCCTTCGCTTGTGAATCGAATGTTCACATCTCATTGATTGTCGAATCATTCTTGTCCTTGATTTTGCCTTCCTGATTTAAATTATTCAAGATTTGAACACCATCATAACAATTCTGCTATCTCTAACTTTGATCTTAAGCTTGTAAGCACAATTTTTGTTCCTTTTGTTACATTGATGCAACTTGAAATTTTCCGAATTTCTAATTGATATTGTTTTCCTTTCGTCGTTAAGTCAAACTCCGTACGTCCGTCTGCACCGTGAGAGATGCAGTGTTTGCAAGCCAACCTATGACTAAGAACACTCGTATCTCCTAAATGATTCTAACTCATCAAAACAGGGGTGATTCCCTTACTTGATGATTCTCTATTTGTTTCGATAAATGTTTCCAATTGTGATTTATAAAATTTCACCCTCAGGATCGGGGTGATTTCCTTATCCCAGGATTGACTTCAATTTTTTCTTTGGAATGGCATTTCACAAATGAATGATCTCACCAAAATAGGATTGAAACCCGTTACTTGGTGACAATGTCAATCTTCGATTGTTTTTTCCTTGCTATTATGAAATCCAATCATCGAGATAGGCGTGAATCCATACCTTGATGATAATATCATCTTTATGAATTGATATTTGTTCAAATGAGACGACTTCATCAAAGTAGGAGTGAATTCTGATTTTGATGAAGAAGTTCATCTTATTATATTTTATTTTTGTAAAACTCAATCACCGTAAGATAGGAGTAATTTCTCTTACCTTAATGTGAGTTACCTCGCTTATTTCTGTGGATCCTCAACAAGAAGTTGGGATCGACTTTTTGATTGGTAAGTTAGTGGTCATACCTTGGAATACACCATCAAGTTAGGAGTGAAAACCACACCTTGATGACTATTCTCATTTCTTGATCTTCACTTCCAAGTTTGTAATCAAGTGACGAGAAACATGTACTAACTTGCAGGGTGAAACAATGTTAGTGTTTTCGACCTATCAAGCCAAAGCATGATTTTTGAACTTGAAAGGAGACCCGATCGCTCTAGGTTATTTTGATTCCGAGCTTGGAGCATTTAAATTCTTAAATTTCATCCTCATGTTTTGATTTGATCTAGCTATATGGAACCATTTATTCCTTACTTATCGACTTTCATTCCGAGTTATCATCGAAACCTAATTGCACGAAGATGACACTCCTAAAACAATCTTTCGTACAAGATAAAGTTTATTATAAATTTATGCCATGCCTTTCTGGTTATAGCAATGTACGGTTTGTTCATGGGTTTTGTGAACCGCGTGTGCAAGCCGTACTTGGAAAGCTATTTGTGATTGCCTTTATTGTTGACATCTGAATTATTTAAATTCCACTCCGATCATGAACGACGTCTTTTTTTAACTCTTTACCTATAATAAAAATGCAATTCCCACTATTTTAGATAACCTTGAACTCCTAATCTTGAAAATATCTAATCTCTATCTTGATTGCGACTCACAAGACTTGCCATTACATTCTTTCCGATATGGACAAATAGGATCATGAATTTCCGCGATTGGTATTCATGGTTTGGCATAAAGGGATGTTGACGTAACTTGGTATACGTTCAAATTGCCTTGTATTTCTTGATGTCATTTGGTGCATTATTGACCGATTGACTAGTTTCGCGCGCATTTTATATTGACTCGTGTGAGATAACGAGTCGAGAATGACTCGTACTTACCTCAAATAGTCGATTATCATGGGGGTGTCGTTAAACATCGATCGTTAATTCGGATGATCGATTCACTTTCTATTATTAGCAATGCCTCTAATCATCTTTGAGAACCCAACTCAAAATCTCGACATATTGTGTCATTATTAACCTGACGGTTTAACCCGAGGAACGATACGTATTCACGAGATATGCCTTTATGCTTGTGTCATTATATAGTTTGTCCATGACAACTTTCACATTCCACTAGAAGACTTCAAATTTGAATGCATCGTGTAAAATTCCATAATTCTCAAAGTGAGGCATCTCAGCGTAATCAAACACCAACCACTGTCCGTTAGTACACTTATCTTTCATTATAAGTCTCCTATTCGTTTAAGTTCCATTCTTAATTTCGGGACGAAATTTCTTAAAGTAAGGGAGACTGTAACATCCGCCTAATTTTAATTTTAAACCCAAAACTCAAAAACCATTTTGGACTTTCAGCAAAGAAAGTTTCATTATCAATTTGACTTTGGTTATTCTAACAAATCATATGATTATAAGTGTAATTTAATCATAAAAATTGTTTTATTTCATTTATTAAGTCATTTAAACAGTTTATAAGTTATACAAAATTGATAAAGTATATAAGTCATAATGTTTAATGTTAAACTTATGAGGTTAATATATCATTTATGAATTCTAATTATTAATAAAAAACTAATTAAAATTTCTAAGAGATTTATAAAGATATAATTATATAAAGACAAATATTATTAATCATCTTAACAAGTAAATAACAATATTTGGCAAGATTTCATTTTTATATATGTAAATTAAATAAGCATTAAAATTTGGATTTTGTAAAGTATAGGGTTGGAAGGGTAATTATTAAAACCTTGTTTTGAAAGTTTAGTCATGAAATAACAAGTTAATAGAAACACAGGGACCATATATGTAATTTGGTTTTAAAACCACACTTTCCCCACCGTCGGCCTCCCCACCGTCGGCCTCCCCACCTCCGGCGGACTCCGGCGAAGCCCCAAACGACGGCAAAACGGACGAAATCGGATCTCAAACATTGTGCAACCGATCTATGAACTTAATTCGGCCTCGTTAAAGTCTTTAAATTGGGTTTAACGTCGTGTAGGAGGGATCGAACCCGGTAACCGTTTCACATTAACTTTCATAGCCGTGAACATTAAAACTCATAATAACAAATTAAATGCATCATGATCGAACGTTTAACCAATCTTAAGCTTCTATCGAACTCAATTCAACCTAAAACACTTTGAAGCCTCTCTAATAATTCCCCTCTCTTCATCGCGACTACAACGCTAGGGTTCATCACCAATCTGTCGATAATAACTGAAATTGGAAGAGGGATTTCGTCCATCAAGATCCTTTGAAGCTTCCTGTGCAAGGAATTTGGATAATATCAACGATTGCAACTTGAACCACTTTCACCACAGTCGCGATTTGTTCTTCATTCTTGTGCACGGCGTTTCGCTTCAATTCGGGTAAATTAACACATCTTTATACTCGGTATCACTTGGGGAACAAAACCCTAAGTTGGATTCCGTAATCAACATCGATTTCATGTTCAATTAGGATCATAATCAACTAGGGTTCATGTTGAAATGGGGTTTAAAACAAGTATTGTTTAAAATATTTTAAAGAAAGTTTTAAACATAACTGGGCTGTAGCCCGACTGGTAACTACCATCACTCCACACAAGGGACCTGGGTTCGAACCCGGGTCCCTCAATTCTTTTTAATCATGAATTTTTTAATCATTTTAACTTATATAAAATATTATTACAATAAAAAATATTCTGTTAATAAAAATATTTCAGAATTATTAAATCAATTTTAAGGTTTTAAGAATTACTAATTATTTAAGTTTAATTACTTATTTAAGGCTAACAAGGATTATAAAAACATTATTGACTATTTAATATAATTTAAATGTTATAAATCTATTATGGGACAAATGTAAATATTTTAAACATTATAAAATCTACATGTTTTAGATTAGTAATTATTGAAATAGCTATTTAAATAATTAAATATTCATTTATACATGTTTATATAATTAGTCAATAATGTATTCCTTAAAATTTTATTTGAGTTTTTGAAACTTATAAAACAATATCACTTTCTATTATTTGTTATTTTAAAGTCTTGATAATAAATCATATAAATCATATAAAAGCTTAATATTAAATATTACTTTACTTTTATTTTAGAGTCTTGATATTATATGGCTTTTATAATAAATCATTTAAAAAGTTTCAAACTCTATAAAAGATTTTAAATAATTTTAAAGTCATTTAATAAGTATGCAATTAATCACCTTTATCAAGTTTTAAATATTAATTATTTAATTAATCATTTCTTTTCACATATTATACTAATTTCTATTAAATCAATAACTTAAATCGTTAAGACATTTTTAATCATTCTTGACTTAATTGATTTATGTTATCTTTATTAAACCAAAACATAAATGATTTAATATTTCATTTAACTAGTTAAACCTCCAAATTTCCAATTGAAACCCTAGTTCACGTCTATTCGTTAATCTCACCTTTAAACTTAACCTTGGAATACATATACGTTAGGTATCTTGTAAAAAAGAATCGTTGAGCATCGTTAATTCCTTATTATCATCTTATCTATTCATGTGAGTATTTCCATACCCCTTTTTCTTATTTTCACACTTTGGGGTGAAACATGTTAACTTATTATCATTGCACTTGTAACTTATTTGAGACTTGTATCTTTATGGCAATTCATTATGCAAAGTTGTGGTTAGTTGAACTTTTGTGGTTACGATGTTATGGCGTTATATGTACAATCATTAACTATTGCTAGCCCAGCGAAGTCATAGATCTATGGGCCAGACAAGCCTGCTTGGGTGATCCAAGTACACTTAACTGATCGTATATCTTGTAAACGTTTGAGACTTGTAAAACTTTGTCGAGGTTTGATTTGCATTGTTCATAACATCCCTAACCACTTTATTCACTAACTTATGACTTGAATTGCCATATTTATACAATCTATGTATTAAAACTATGGAATGCTCACCAACATTTTTATGTTGACCTTTTATTTTTAACATGTTTCAGGAATACCTTAAGTTTGTGTTCTACTCTTTGAGGCTTATCACAACTAGGATTGGACCTAGAGATAAGATGGAAGATCATGTTATTTGTAGCATCTGCACATGATGTATTCTTTGTTGAAACTTTTGCTTGTAATGTTACAATTGAATCTTATGATTAATATATTTGGATTTAATAAATAGCGTTATGTGGTTGTGAACAATCGTAACCCTCACATCTCGACGTTTTCGCCGTCAAGGTTGGGGTGTGAAACCTACGAGTGCATCCAAGCCATCATCACCTTACGGAATTCAGCCTATTCCACCCGATTCGCCTCTAACGCAATAAGAGAAACTTTAATTTCAGTAACATCATATTGGAGTTGTTGAATCTGTTTGTCGTGATTATCCAAACGTGAGTTCTGATTCACCATGACTAAAATTTGAATAAAAAATTGTAGGAACAGAAACTAATGGAGGAATTGGAGATAGAAACCGAGATTAGAAAGCAGATGTAGAGCCGATAAGCAGAAGAGGGAACAAATTGGAACCGAGAGCTGGAACCAGAAATTGAAAACGAAAGGAGAGCAAAGAGGCGGTAGATCGGACCAATGATAGGGATTGAATTAGGTAAAAGAGGAAAATCAAGATGCATTCTATATTGAATTTAAGAAGATGATCTCAAATGATCAACAAAGATAACTATCCGTCGAAGTGGTCCAGGGCTATGCCCTTCTCATGCTAATGCAACGAGCCTAACAAACTATCCACCATCTCTCCTCCCCTTCAAATGACTATTGATCCTTATTTATAGAAATAGAAGTTACACTTACCCCCTCCCACATTACAAAAAGCTATTAAATAACACACTAGAATCAAATCTCTATCAATTAATTAATTGATACGAATTGAAAGCACAAAGTGATCGGTAATGTTCATGTAATATTAGCTTAATTAAGGTGTTCCAATGTAACATTTTTAACAATGA